>PVIU01007347.1:0-81617 GCA_004026605.1 Ondatra zibethicus
ACTGGAATGAGACATGTATCCCAAGCTAGCATTAAATCTAACATTTTCCTGCCTCAGCCTCCCACGTGCTGGGATTACAGGTGTGAGCCACCATACCCTGCCCAGACGCTTTATGGTAAAGACAACTGGAGTAGGCTCAGGAGACCTATCATTTAGTTTCAGTTGGGAGAGCTAAGCTGGTATCTATGTGGGATGACTGTCCCGATTCCTGTAGAGGTTTATGTGTGATTTACTCACACAATCTTGTCCTGCAAACTGGATGGCTTATTATTTGTTTGTTTTGAACATAATCTCATGTAGGCGAGGATAGCTTGGAAGCTGTTATGTAGCCAAGGATGGCTTTGAACTTCTGATCCTCTGAAGGCTCAGAGGACGGGTGTGCAACATCACACCTGATTTCAAACCTGAGTCTTAACATCAAGTGTGTTCTAAGAATTTTTCCCACTGGTGGTGCCACAGACTCAGACCGTGTGAGCAGACTCTCCGGCTCCATGGCTTCTCTTCACATACTGGCTTTGCTGCAAAGAGAGCTCAGAAGAGAATGGAGGAGGCCTTGATTAATGTCACTGTTGTTGTGCCTGCCCTTTGCAAAGAGATGCAGGTTTAGTGACTCTTGAAAGAATGTTCAGGGCCACAAATGCTTCAGACTTTATGGGGAGATCTATGTAGATAAAATGAGATCCAAATTTAAATGTGAAGCTCACATGTTTTATATGGTTTTTTTGGTCTTGGTTTCGGCTTTTTGAGACAGGGTTTCTCTGTGTAACAGTCTTGGCTGTCCTGGAACTCTCTCTGTAGACCAGGCTGGCCTCAAACTCAGAGATCCACCTGCCTCTGCCTCCCAAGGGCTGGGATTAAAGGTGTGCACTCCCTCTGCCTGGCTTTATGTGTGTTTTTTGAACATGTAATTTGAACATGCTTCTGGTATCTGTGTTACAGAGATGGAGTCCAGGTCTCAGGGAAACATCTACCTCTGGCCACGCCCACAGCCTGGTGCTGTGTTATGGCCACAACACCCCACATGAGGTCAGGTGTGGAATTTTCCACTCATGGTGTCATGATGGCATTCAAAACAATTTGGATGTTTGAGTTTGGATTTGGACTGCTCGACCTGTACAGCGTTCAGCCCTATCCAGTTGAGAGATACTTTATCACCATCCCTTAACTTCACAAGGGAACCAGTATGCCTGGCTGCCTTCCTCTTTGCCACAAGGCTTCCTTAGGACAGCAGAGCCTGCGCTGCACTCTGGAATTAGTCAGCACATATTTTCTGACTGTCCAGTCACTTCCACTTCCTCATCATCGCCACTGTCAGTTTCAGAGACCTGATCAAAGTTGGTGAGATCAAGGAAGGAAACGAACGACTTGAAGGGGAGGTGTGGGGTGCTTCCAGCATGGATTAGAGAATAAACTCTCAGGCCTGCTGACCTTCTTGTCCTCCCACCCCTCCTCCCTGCTTTGTTCCTTCCTTTCTTTCTGCCATTCTTTTGCTCTGTGGTTCTCTGGGAGCCTAGGCTCAAGCTTTCTCTCTCTATAAATGTTATAGGAAAACACAATGGGGCCATTCACAAACAAAGTAAGTTATGCAGAATGAGACATGCAACACAGTGTGCAAGACACGCCGGACTCCAGAGCGGAACTTACCCCACGCTTTAGGCTCCGGAAGCAGTGGATTTTGGGTTTGGAGGTCATGAACTCGTTGAAGCGGTGGGAGAGGGGTTCCTTTTGCTGCTTGGGAGACTGGGGGCCGTTGGGAACAGCAGAGGGTGAGGCAGAGGCAGGGGGAGGAGGGGGAGGCTGATGGGGGGATGTTAAAAGGGACACAAGCTACATGTGAGAGATGAGCGGTGACAGAAAAAAAAATCAGAAACGAGAAGACAAAACAGAAATAAGCATCAAATCATATTCAAGATCCAAAGCAAGTAAAACACAAACCATTAATATTGATGCCACGGTACAAAAGAAATCGTGTAGGATGTGATCCACGAAGAGGGGGTGAGAAGGAGAGGCTCAGTGAGTATGCGACAGGACAGCAGAACCTTGTGACCCAAAGCTCATGCAGACAGCCACATGCAAGCTAAGGCTCTCGTTAGTCATTCCAAAACCAGTTTAAGCCAGAGGGGTAAACATTTCCCACCTAAACTAACACAGCTCGGTGGGGGGAAAGGGTCTAAATTACTGAGGTTTTGAAAAACAGCCACGGGACAGTCCTGTCCTGGGAAACTCAGACACAGTCTGACTAGCTAAAGTTAATGCAGTAATGCCACCTTCATCCCATTTTAGGTCACCGGGTTAGCGCTGTCATGCACCTACATACCACGCTACGGAAAGAAAATGGGAAAATGTTCATGGAGACAGAGGTTAACATGGATTCAAAACCAAGCCCAGGCTGGCAAGCTTGATTAGATGGGGCACTCCCCTTGCTCCCAGCAGAGGTGCCCCACGGTCTGGGAGGATAAGGGGTGGGTGAAGGGCCATGAGGTCAGTGATGTTAGTGTAGCTGACCCATCCAGGTGACAACAGATCTGTAATAAGACAGAGGCCATGGCAAAGGCACCACCACCAGAAAGAGACCGTTTACATCGGGAAATGAACGCAGCACGCTAACTGTTCTTTCTCGCTTTCTGGAAGTAGAGAGCTTAGTTTGATTAAGACCAAAAGATAAACTTCCGAGCCTCTGCTCCTTGTTGCCTCAGCCCGCTCGGGGTCCAAATGGCCAGTACCTTGTTTTTCTTGATGAAAGGCCACAGCTTGCCTCTGGACTTGCCGCCAAACTTGAGCTCCGGCTTGCCTTCTTTTGAGCTGGAAAGGCTGTTTTCTGACACCGTGCGTTTCATTGGCTGTGTGTAGTCTTCGAATTCAATGTCTCCAGGAGGTTCAAACCCTGACTTGTAGGCTTCTACGACCAGCTGGGAGTCCTAAAATCATACCCATGGACAACCAATCAACACCAGAGCGCAGAGGCCAATCCAAGAAAACCCTGTTGATACTGGGTTTTTCCCCCTTAGCAGTGTGTCCGTTACTAGATAAATTCATAAAGCTGTGCCTCCAGGTGAGAGCCAAAGATGCTTTCCACATCGCCTATCAAATTCCCATGATGCTCTGCCTTTAAACAGAGTGATTAAAGGAAACTTGATCGAGACTTTTAAATTTTTTTTTTTTTAGAGATCTAAAACCAATGACAAAAACATTTCCAGCTCAAGGTAAGGATGGCTCCAGCGTCTCAGGAAGGGATAAGGGAGCTTGCCTGTCGGATGTAGCTGGAGGCAGGGAGGATGCTGTTCACTTTGGAGCATCGATAATTGTTTCTCACAAACTTGGCTGAGGTCTGGGACGGACGCCAAAAGCTAACATGTCTCCAATGGGAGGCAAGGAAGCTTACAATCACAACTCTGCACACAACAAAAACAGCGCCACAAAGCACCCGTTGCCCAGGACTCTCCTGCAAACAGCTGCCATTTAAAACATTCTGAGGCAGCTGCATACACCAGACTGACAGAACTCTCTCTACAGAGGTAATAAAAGAGTGGACCGGGGGAGCTGAGCGGGGATTTTAAACGAAGCACTGTTTGGCCCAGGGAACTTTTGGCGACATCTGAAAGTGATATTGACCTGCTGGGGAATAGTATTTTCAGGCATGTGGCTTTTGTTTATGCTGCGTTTGTTTAACTCTGTGGAGCTGTGATTCTTTGCCTGTCTAAAGCACCTGACGGTCTAATAAAGAGCTGAACGGCCAATAGTGAGGCAGGAGCAAGGAGAGGTGGGCCTGGCAGGCAGAAAGGATAAATAGGAGGAGAACTATGGAAGAAAGAGGAGTAAGAGAACAAGGAAAGGAGGACATCAGGGGCCGGGGGTCACCCAGCCAGTCATGGAGTAAGAAATAAAGGTATACAGAAATAAAGACAAAAACCCAGAGGGAAAAGGTAGATGAGTTAATTTAAGAACAGTTGGCTAGCCGGGCGGTGGTGGCGCACACGTTTAATCCCAGCCCTTGGGAGGCAGAGGCAGGTGGATCTCTGTGAGTTCGAGGCCAGCCTGGTCTACAGAGCTAGTTCCAGGACAGGCTCCAAAGCTACAGAGAAACCCTGTCTCGAAAAACGAAACAAACAAATCAAAACAGTTGACTAGAAACAAGCCAAGCTAAGACTGGGCATTCATAAATAAGAATAAGCCTCCATGTGTGATTTATTTGGGAGCTGGATAGCAGGCTCCCTCCAAGAAAAAAAACAAAAGTAAAACATCATACAGCACTAACTGCCCCAATGAGGGGATGCTACCAGCATCTAGTGACAAACATTGCACACTCTGCAAGCAGCTGGTGCCCTAAAATCGCTTCAATTCAGTGACAACCCTGAGTTTTGCACAAAAGGACTGGGGAACTAAATCCAAACACTGAGGGCTCATAAAAGGGCTTTCAGCTGCAAAAGTATAGTGACCACATTCAGCTGCCCCACCCGCAGCAGCTCCTTGCCCCAGGGTCAATGCCTGAGGTGGTGTTGGAGGGACAAGGAGAGAGGTGAGGGAACCATGAGAACCCTACTGACTACACTTACATTTTTCTGGTCGATAGACTCGGCCGCCTTCACTATCCCATCCAGGCATTTCCCGATGATGGGTATCACCTGCCGATCCACCTCCGCATATGTCTTCATGGACTCTCCGATGCGCACGATCCGCCTTTCTTCCATCTCTTGTATTTTCTGCAGAAATTGGAGCATGTTTAAAATGGTCTAATTGGGGAAGTTGTTTGGGGGTGATGTCACTCTGCAGATACTGAGGGGAACAGATTGGAGTCCGAATGACTGGGTTTAGTGTACCATCACAGACCGGCTGTGCTACATTCAGTGAACGGCTGGGATACATAGTGAGCCCTTCGAACAACTGCACTGCAATTTCAGCAGGACTCCTGTGATGTGTAACATAGATTTTAATTGGCAGGACCTACAATCACTGAATGTGGGCGTGTCTATGAAAGAAATATGGGCATGTCTATGAAGAACTTTCTTGAATAACTTAATTGACGTGAGATGACAGCCCCCCCCACACCCAAATGTGGGTATAACTACTCATTGTGCTTGGGGTTCTAGACTGGAAAAAAAAAATCAGATCCTTAAGACACTTTATCAGGCCTAGGTTCTTGCCTCCAAGTTTGATAACCTGAATTCAAACCCTGGAACTTGCTTAGCAAGGAGAAAACAGAATGTTCTCTGACCACTGTGTGCACTGTGGTACACGCACCTAGCCCACCAGAACCAGAGAGCAAGCAAATAAAGTGTAAAACAATTTTTTTTATAGATAGGAGAGGAGACCAGAGAGATGGTTCAGGGGCTAAGAGCACTAGTTGCTCTTTCAGAGGACCTGAGTTCGATTCCCAGCACCCACATGGGGACTTCACAACCCTCTGTAACCCCAGTCCCAGGGGACTCAAAGCTCTCTTCTGGCTCCCGCAGGAACTACATGTATGTGGTGTGCAGACATGCATGCAAACAAAACACTTACATGTTCGGGGCTGCAAGCCCCTGACCCCTTGACTTTCTTTGCCTGCCTCAGACCCTTTGCCTGCTGGAGTGAACTTAGCAAAACACCTGTGCCTGCAGCTGCTCTGAGCACAAGACCCTGATGGCAGGGGAGTGGGTTCTGATGAGTCTGCAGCTGAAAGATTCCCGAGAGCTGGGGCGTGGCTATCAGTTAAGGATCCCTATATAACCTTCCCTGGAGCACAATAAACTTGGCACTCTTGTATCAAGGATGACGCGTGTCTCTGTGTGTGTGTGTGCGTGTGTTTTTAAGTCTCCAGCTTAGTTCCCAGCTCGCGAACCATCCAGTAGTGCAAGTGCTACACTTACACATATAAAATAAAAATACAGGAAATTAAAATAAGGAGCAAGTGAGCTGAGCACTAACATCCATCATCCCTTGATCCCCATGTGACCAGCCTCCTCCAGCTGTCATGATGTCCCTGCCACCATGCTCTGTACCCTCAGCTACGAGCCGATAAACCCTTCGTTCTGAATCTGGCCTTGTGCGAATTTACCCCGGTGACAATGATAGTGGACTATAGACCCCACCACAGGGGCTTTATGACATTATTATTTTGTTGTTTTGAGACAGGGTTTCATGTAGCCTAGGCTAGCTTTGCCTTCTGACCTCCTGCCTCTACTTCCCAAGTGCTAGGCTTACATTATAGTACACACCCCACACCCAGCTCTGCTTTATTATAAACAGCCTCAGCAACTCACAACCCTCCATGCTCCATCTTTTACCAAAACATTTTGGTAACCATCTCAACACAACCCAGGCTGAGCTAGAATCAGCACTCTGCCCTCTACGGCCTAGAGGCACATTGGTGGCATGGGGAAAAGAGAACCAATTAGACCCAACTAGGGGAGTTGCTTCAATCAGTTCCCTTGGCTTTTCCACATTTGAAACTCAAATTATAAACAGTTCCCCAAGTGGGGAGCCAGGCATGGTGTAAACACAACTGTAACTCTAGGATACTAGAGGCTAAGACAGGAGGATTACTAGTTTAAGGCCAGCCTGAGCTACATAGCAAGACTCTGTCTCAAAAAACAGACAAAATTCTCCAAATAGGAATATAGGTCTGTATGCATGTGTGTATGTATTTATGCATGTATGTTTTTTTTTTCATGATAGGGTTTCTCTGTGGCTTTGGAGCCTGTCCTGGAACTAGCTCTGTAGACCAGGCTGGTCTCGAACTCACAGAGATCCGCCTGCCTCGTATGTATGTATTTTTACATTGACTTTTTGACTGCTTGTCATGTTGGGGATGGAAGGTCAGGCATAGGCGTGACAAACCAGGGGTCCACAGTGAGCTGCATCTAGAGTCTTTCATTATCATTTTTGACCACCTAAGGCAGCCAAAGAAATGATCCAGGTGCTTGGGGAGATGGTTCAGTTGGTAATGTGTTTGCCACACAATCACAAGGACCTGAGTCTAACCTCCTCTAATCATGTAAAAATGCCAGGGTTGGGTGGGGTGGTGTACAATAGTGAGGCCGTCGCTGTAGAGACAGACAAATGGATCTCTAGAGCAGGCTGCTAGCCAGCCCAGCCACACGGGGAGCTCCAGATCAGCAGAGAGAATCTACTTCCAAAAACTAAGGTGGCTGGGTATGGTGGTACACGCCTTTAATCCCAGCACTCAGGAGACAGGCAGGTGGATCTCTGAGTTCGAGACCAGCCTGATCTACAGAGTGAGTTCCAAGGCAGCCAGAGGTCCATAGTGAGACTCTGTCTCAAATAAATAAATAATGTGTACACACACACACAGATTCTTTAAAAAAGAGAACAATTCAAAGGAAACAATGCTTGTTTGTTCAAATCCCACAGCTCTGACTGCTGCTTTGTCTCCTAAAGCTAAGCTGGCATTTCTTGCAGGCAAATGTCCTTTAAAAAGGAAGCCGCCTTCTAAGAGGCATGGTTGTAAGATATCAACCCCTGCAAAAAACACACGCACAGTGAAGACCCAGGACATCTACACAGGCACCTGATGAACCCCAAGTTAGCAATATGCTTCATTCTTATTGCTGGCCATCACTTGATCTACATGCTGTGGGAAACAGCTCAGTGGGGGCTGGGGGGAGTGGTTCATTAGGGAAGGGGCTTGCTGCACAAGCATGAGGACCTGTGTTCGATCCCCAGAATCCATGTAAAAAGTTGAGTGTGATGGAGTGAACCTGTAAGCCCTGTGCTGGGGAAATAAAAACAGGAGACCCCATGGGGCTTGCTGGCCAGCCAGCATATTCTAATGCCTTTTTTTAAAAAACTTATTTATTAGGCGGGAGAGAAGGCTGTTCTTCCAGAGGTCCTGAGTTCAACTCCCAGCATCCACATGGTGGCTCCCAACCATCTGTAGTGAGATCAGATACCCTCTTCTGGTGTGCAGGTGTGCCTGCAGATAGAGCACTCGTATACACTAAATAAGTAATAAATCTTTTAAAAACACTTACTTATTAATTTTATGTGTATGCCTATGTGAGTTTATATACACCATGTGTGTGCGGATGTCCACAGAGGGGCCTAAGGAGGCCACAAGAGGATGGCAGGAACCCCTGGAGCTGGAGTTGCAGGCAATGTTGGTTCTGGGAACCAAACTTTAATCTCCTACAAGAGCAGTAAGCATTTTTAACTATAGAGCCATCTCTGAAGCCTGTCACTGAGAGACCCAGTCTCAAATAAAAGGCTGGGAGAGTGGAGAGGTAGTTCAGCACTTAAGAGCACTGGCTGCTCTTGCTGCTCTTGCAGAGGACCTAGGTTTGATTCCCAGCACCCACATGTCCACTCACAATCATCTGGAACTCTAGTTCTAGGGGACCCAAGGCCCTCTTCTGATCTCCAGGGGCACTAGGCATTCATGTGACACACAGATAGATAGATACTCAATTGTACCTCTGACCTCCACACACATATACATGTGCACCCACTCCCAGTAAATGACTTAGTGGACATTTGGGAAGCTAGGTGTGGTGTGCACACCTGAGGCCAGGACTCAGGAGGCTCAGGCAGGGTGACTGTCAGCCTAGGCACACAGTGACCTCCAGGCCAGCCTGAGCTACAGAGCGAGGCCCTGTCACATGAGAAGCGACTGTGGAGGGCTTACCTGGAAGATGTTGGGAATGTGGGTATGGTAGTATTCCCACTGTTCCTGGTTAAATCTCTGCAGGATCGAAGAGTAATCGGCTTTGCTGTCCTCTGCCATTTGGTGTCGTAATTGAGCTTGCTGCCGTGCCTTGGGGCAAAACCAAGAACATCCTATTTGTACAGAATAAACAAAAGCCTACAATGGCACACCAGGGCCCAGGCCACTTCACACAGTTCACATTAGCAAGTGCATTGAAAAATGACTTCTTAGGCTAGGCGTGGTGGTGCACACCTTTATAATCCCAGCACTCGGGAGGCAGAGGCAGGCAGATCTCTATGAGTTCGAGGCCAGCCTGGTCTACAAGAGCTAGTTCCAGGACAGGCTCTAAAGCTACAGAGAGACCCTGTCTCGAAAAACCAAAACCCTCCATGTGAGCTCTGTCTGCATTGCATCTTTCTCTTTCAGGCTGCTTTTGTTTTTTAAATTACAACATTGGTTCCCTTAGTGGCTGCAGCTGAGGACATATCCTGTCAGTAGCCCAAGACAGTCCAGTACAAATGCCTGAAAACCAACACCATCTTCCTGATTTTTAACATTTATTTATTTTGTATATGAGTGTGTGCGCGCGCATGCGTGCGTGCATGTGTGTGTGTGTGTGTGTGTGTGTATGTATATGCATGTACATATGGCATGGCACACATGTGGAGATCAGAAAACTTGTGCGAGTTGGTTCTCTCCTTTCACCATGTGGATTATATCGCACTCAAGGCATCAGGCTTGGCAGCAAACACCCTTACCCCTAAGTCATCTCAGGGCCCTCAGGTAAGCTTTTCTTTTAAACGTATATGGCTGTTTTGTCTGCACGTATATCTATGCCCTATATGTGGGCTGGTGTCCAAGGAGGTCAGAGGCATTGGATCCCTGGAGCTGGAGTTATAGATGGCTGTGAGCTTCCATGTGGGTGCTGTGAATTGGACCTGGGTCCTCTAAACGAGCAGCCAGTGCTCTTTAGAGTCAGTTCTGGGGAGGGGCTCAGGGTATCAGACCTACAGCCTAGCTCATCTCTCCAGCCCCCTCAGGTGAGTTTTCATTCTCAGAGTTTCGCCCTGGCTTCTGACCGGGTGACCTTAGGCTGAGTCCCAGCTCCCCCCCACATTTCACTCCTGTTGACAGGGCCAAGGGATGGTACCTGGTGTCTTCCTTTATTTCCTTCCCTATTCATGAACAAGCATCACCCGGTATTTCCAGGTGTTTCCTTATTACCTGGGCCTTTCCGGTTTTGTAAGGTACGGCCTCTTCTCAGCTAACCAGTCTGCGTCTTAGCCACCATATTCTTCCCCTTTGCTGGCAGCCTGTCAGCTCCTGTCCTGGCCATATGCTCTTCCTTCCGCCTCTATCAGTCTCCCACCAAGTGCATTAACTGAGTCCCTGTGACATTCATCCCTAGCTACCTCCAAAAATCCGCCCCCTCATAGCAGACAGCAGTGATCTGTGAGAACAGCCGCACCCCTGCCTGCCTTCCATCTGCACTGCCAAGGCTTCCAACTCCTCAGTTATCACTGCCGTGGACATTTTAAAAAGGGATTCCCATGTAGACTAAAACTTCTAAAATAACTTCTGCTTCATTCATAGACCTTCCTTGGAAGGCCTCAGAGCGGAGAGGAGGGGAAAGGAAGGGAGTGGAAGGGTGGGAATCCCACTCCACACAGAACGTAACTATGGTCAGATAAAATAGTTGCCTGTTTATTTCAGAGAAATGGTCTTAAAACAGATCTTTTGGCAGAATATGTATGTGTGAACTTTCAAACACGTATACATGTACACACACACACACCACACACACACGTGCATACACACATGCGTACACACACATCCAGAAGATAAATCTACTCATGGCAATTTAACTGCTAAGAGCTGTGGTTCCCCCCTCAGTCTCCTCCCCATATCTGAGGAAAGCTGCTGGACCCCTCTTCCCTCAGCGCCTCCTTACAACGTTTCAGTCCAGCCATGTAATTGCTTTTAGAGCTCATTAACGCCTAACAGTTCTGGTGTCCTTGCAGCTGTGATGCTAGAACAGCTCAGAGCCCCAGGTGTGAACGGCAAGGCAGTCCACGAGGAAGCAGACAGGAAACCTGCAGCAACTGAAGGGAAGTTTCAGACAAGGATCTCCTGCCACCTAAGGCAAGCAGCACAGTTTCTCACCTCTTGGTAAAACTTGTGTGAAAATAGCCCCGGGTAAGCCGGGCTTGGTGACACACACACATCTTTAACCCCAGCACTGGGAGGCAAAGAAAGGAAGAGCTCTTGTAAATTTGAGGCCAGCCTGGTCTACATCGCAAGCTCCAGGAAAGTCAGGACTAAATAGACAGTCCCTGTCCCAAAAAAACTAAAACTTAAACTTTTAAAAAAAAGAAAGAAAAGCCACGGTTGTCTAAGAGGCCCGAATTTCCCCTCCCACCCACCAACACCACTGGCTAGTCATTTAAAGTTTCTATTCTAAGAATACTTTACAAGTAATATCACTGTAGTTCAAGGACACACAGAGGGGTTCCATGTGTGTACCTATGTATGTATGAGTGGTGCATAGTGTAGTGTGGTGTGTGTGTGCGTGTATGTGTG
Organism: Ondatra zibethicus; assembly: GCA_004026605.1. NCBI lineage: Eukaryota > Metazoa > Chordata > Mammalia > Rodentia > Cricetidae > Ondatra > Ondatra zibethicus. The sequence continues at coordinate 11,222 of PVIU01007347.1, forward strand.
AGTGCTGTGTAGTGTGGTGCGTGTGTGTGCATGTATGTGATGTATGTGTATGTGGTATGTGGTGTGTGTGAGAATGAGCCAGAGTTTCAGAACGTAAAGATCTACAAAATCCAAAGGCCCACAATGCCCTAGGATGTAAGTCATAGACATGCCTGAATGAGTCTCATCTAGATGTTGTCAGAAAAATTAAATCTTCACTTCATAATTCCTTTGAGAAACCCTGAGGAATCTCCCCAAGTAAACCCAAATGGGCCCAGCCCAGGTGTGGACCCTCCTGTGCATGCCTTCATTTTTGATTGCTTGAGACAGGATTTCTCTGTGTAACACTCCTGACTGTCCTGGATAGAATAGGCTGGCCTTGAACTCAGAGATCCACCTGTCTCTGCTTCCAGAGGGCTGGGATTAAAGGCGTGGGATTAAAGTTGTTTTTTTTTAAATTAATTTATTTATTTATTATGTATACAACATTCCTTCCATGTGTGCCTGCATGACAGAAGAGGGCACCAGATCTTATTACAGATGGCTGTGAGCCACCATGTGGTTGCTGGGAATTGAACTCAGGACCTCTGGAAGAGCAGTCAGTGCTCTTAACCGCTGAGCCATCTCTCCAGCCAGCTTCGGGTTTTTTAATTAAAAAAAAAGGTAAATTATCTTCTTTTTTTTAATAACTTAATGGGTATGTGTTTTAGCCCACCTGTGTGTTTGTGCTCCATGTCTATTAGTTATGTCTGTGGGATCAGAAAGTCATCAGGTCCCCTGGAGTCACAGACAGTTGTCAGCTGCCACGCTGCTGCTGGGAACTAACTGAACCTGTGTCCTCGGCAAAAGCAGCGGGTGCTCCTAACCACGGAGCTGTCTGTCCAGACCCCTATGTTTTCACTTCTTACTGGCGTCCACACTGGCTTCTGTAGGGCAGCAGATCCTTTGGTTTAAAGGGTCCCAGGACCATTGGTAGTGGGAAAGTGCATGCAGCCCCATGCTCCAGCACGCTAAGGACAAGGTGGCTGTCCTCCATTTGGTCAGCTCATCTCATATTGTTCGAAGGGAGTGGCTACCACCTGGTTAATTCAATGTGAATTTCTTTTCCTAGGGTTCAGAACATGAAGGAGAAAATGACAGTGTGGGCCCTGTGCCCTCCGTCATTGGCCAAGAAGGCAGGGTGTACTAAGAAACTCACTTGAATGGCTTTTGAGATCCTAACAGATGTAAGTGATGAGATTTAATACTATTAGGTTGCTTTTAAGGCAGGGTTTTACTACGTAGACCAGGCTGGCTTTGAACTCAAAGCGATCTGTCTGCCTCTGCCTCCCGAGTGCTGGATTAAAGGTGTGTGCCACCATGTCTGGCCAGTTGTTTGGCTTTTGAAGTAAATTGGAAAAGTGACAAGTACGTGGGTACCTCATGAGCTGACCAGAAATCAAAAAAGTCATTTTGAACAGCTGTCCTCTTTTGTTCGACAAAAACCAGAGTTGTTGTCCCACCGCACTGTGATGTGTGGTGATGCAGATTGTGACAACTGGCTCAACGGCTGGAAGGGGAGAAGATGTCCCAAGCACTTCTGGCACAAAACCAGCCAGCCGCAGTCACTGGTGGTCAGCTATGGATCTGATCCTCTGAGGAGCCAGCTCAGCGGATGGGCGCGGCCAGCCTGGGCCCACAGAAAAGGCTCGGTTCTTTCCCCTGACAATGCCTGAGTGCACATCACACACAAGCTTCAAAAGCTGAACGGTAAAGTTCGGCCCACCTCTTCTTCTGACCTCTCACCAACAGACCAGCACGTCTTCAAGCATCTCAACCACAGGGAAGATGCGCCCACGAAAGGGGTGCAGAGCTGTTTCCTGAGAGGTAACGGAAACCTAAAGCTGGAGTCACACCATGGGAGGTAAGCGCTAGGGCTGTCAAGATGGTAAAGTGGTAAAGGCGCTTAGCCTGACTCCTGAGGTCTATTCCAGCACCTCACAGAAAGGAGGGCGAGAACCACAACCCGTGGGTTGTCGTCTGCCCTCCATGCTCCCAAGCATGCACACACACAATGATCTTTTAAAAAGAACTAAATGCTTTGGACCACAGTGACTAGTGTAACAGGTTTCTCCAGCTTTGGGCTCCATTTGCAGTGCATCCCGGCACTACAGAAAGCCGGTCTTTCTCTCCACCATTACACTCAGCTAAGACCACAAGTGAGAGGCTCTGCAATCTTCCACATGGCGTTAGTCATAGTCAGGTTGAGAAAATGGCATTGCACCGGGCACTGGTGGCACACGCCTTTAATCCCAGCACTCAGGAGACAGAGGCAGGCAGATCTCTGAGCTGGTCTACAGAGTGAGTTCCAGGACAGCCAGGGCTACACGGTTTCAGAAAAACAAAAAGAGAAAATAAAAAGAAAAAAATAAAGAAATGAAAATGAAGCTATTTTGTGTAACTTAAAAATCATTTTGTGTGACTTGGAGTAATGCCTTTATGGTACAAGGCAGGCTAGCGCTGTCAGCGCTAGCCGACGGCCAATGCGCTCAAGAGCTACTAGTGCCGTCCTCCCAGCCTGCCACGGCTGAAGAGCTTTGCACGCTTCTGAAGTGTCCTCACCAGAGAAAATGACACTGGAACCCTTTCTGCCCAATCCACTCTTTCCTGCTTGGTGACAGCTCTGGTTAATTTTTATATTAGCATGATATTCTAAGGAATATTTATGTGAATAAATCCAGCATATTGAAAGACAAATCTTGTGTGGACATCCTGATTGCCGAGTGCCTCACAGCCCAGGGTCTCACTTTGTAGCCCTGACTGGCCAGGGAGTCATTAGGTAGATCAAGCTGGCCTTGAACCCATAGAGATTTGGCTGCTTCTGCCTCCTTAATTCTGGGATTAAAGGTGTGTGCCACCATGCTAGGCACTGGCATTATTATTGTTGTTGTTGTTGTTATTATTATAATTTTGGTTTTTCAAGACAGGGTTTCTCTGTGTAGCCCTGGCTGTCCTGGAACTCGCTCTGTAGCCCAGGCTGGCCTCAGACTCAGAGGTCCGCTGTCTCTGGGATTAAAGGTGTGCGCCACTGCTGCTGGCTGCTATTATTATTTTGAACCTGGTGTCTGACCTCTCAAAACTGTACATCCCTGCTTCCCAAACTTGAACTATTTAACTCAGAAGAGTGCACATCCTTTGTAAAGTCATTTTGTCTTTGCCCTTGTCAAAAAAGTACAGGACTGTAGCAATCGCTCATTAGTAAGAACATTTGCTGCTCTTGCAGAGGGCCTGAGTTCCCAGCATCCCAAATGGTAACTCACAGTTATCCCTAACTCCAGGTCTAGGGGATCCTATGCTCCCTTCTGGCTTCTATGGCCTACACCTATGTAAGCAAAACACTCAAATACATAAAATGAAAATAAGTAATCTTTTTTAAAAAATTATAAAAATTCTATTTTTTATTACCAAATGGGGGTGTGTGTGGATATTGTTGGGAACAGCAATGAAGACCATCTTAGGAGCCCCAGCAGTCTGCACAGAATTGGGTTCTCTGGAGCAGCGACTTCTTAGTGCTCCCCCAAATCACTATCCAAGAACTCCTAGGCTGTGTTTTACATTGCAGACAAGAAGGCTCGTTCTGTCCCTCATTCTCCCTCCTCAATGAGGGCACCATGGTGCATCCACACAGGCTTCTGAGACTCTGCAATGCCCTGCAGCCTGTCCCAGCTCCTGGGACTGGCAGATGGGCTTGATCTCGCTGCTGCAGGGTAGACACTGAGGGAACCCAGCAGGGCCTCTGGATTCTGGCCCCTCCTTGAACTCTTTGTGCCAAGAGAAAGGTAACTCAGGAATTTAACAGTCGGGGTTAGTCTTTCTCCACCCTGCATTCTTTCTCTTGGGATGAGCAAAGTAACAAGAAAAAAAAAATCTGTTTGCTGAAAATAATTTAAGTTTACAGGTTTTTTTTCCTTATCTGTTTTGTTTTGTTGAGATAGAGTTTCATATTATAGCTCAAGCTAGCCTGGAACTCTCTATGTAGCCCAGACTGGCCTCAAATTCATAGCAATCCTCCAGGCTCGGTCTCCTGAGTGCTGGGAATACAGTCATGATGTCCAACATCAGACTTACAGTTTGTGTAGTTTATAAAGTAGAACATTTCTGCTCAACCCCCCACCCCCAGCCAAGAGCCTGCCTGCCTGTCAGACCCCACCCCTACACACACACACACACACACACACACACACACACACACCCGCTGAGAGCCTGCCTGATTGTCAGAAGCAACCAGAAGAGAGCAGGACTTACAGGCCACCAGATAGTAATAGTGAAATAGGATATTAATAACATAGCATGGGAGTCAGAAGGTGGTGGCGCACACGTTTAATCCCAGCACTTGGAGGCAGAAGCAGGTGGATCTCTATGAGTTTGAGGCCAGCCTAGTCTACAGAGTGAGTGCCAGGACAGGTTCCAAAGCTACAGAGAAACCCTCCCTATCTCGAAAAACCAAAAAAAAAAAAAAAAAAACCAAACAAATAAGCAAAAAAAATAACATGGTATTACCTATTTTCTAGCCACTTTTACATCAGAAGATACAAATCCACAGAGGAACCCAGGAAACTCCAACCAACAACGTGAGACTTCTCCAGACTTGCTGACGTGTAGGGGCTGGCCAGAATGACTAGCCCAGCTTCTAGCACACAAGCAACTTTACATCTGTGAACACATCCTAGTGAAGCCATTTTATTTATTAATTTCTTTCTTCTTTCTTTTCTTTTCTTTTTTTTTTTTTTTTTTTTTTGTTTTTCAAGACAGGGTTTCTCTGTAGCTTTGGAGCCTGTCCTGGAACTAGCTCTTGTAGACTGGCCTCAAACTCACAGAGATCCGCCTGCTTCTGCCTCTTGAATGCTGGGATTAAAGGTGTGCACCACCACTGCCTGACTGGATGTGTTTGCTTATTTACTTATTTTTCATTTTTGAAGTAAGCTCCTTGGAAGCCTAGGCTGGCCTTCAGTTCCTTGTGTAGCTGAGGATGACCTGGAATTTCAAGCCCTGAAATTCTTTTAAATGTTCATAAGAGGTATCCTGCCAAACATGCATACAGTGGTGAACACCTGTCATCCCAGCATTTGGAAGGCTGAGTGAGACTGTGTCTCAACAAACAAATAAACAACAAATACTAACAGGCAAAAGGGAAATTAAAGAGCTAATGAGCGCGTTGGCACTGTTCACTAGCTAATAATTTGAAATGATAACTAGAAAGTGGGGCTGGGATGGAACTCAACGCCTGCCCAGCAGGCACAAGGCATTAGGTTCAGTCCTGACACCAATAAACAGATAAATGGAACCCAATGCCCAGTATTCTGGTTGTTCACCCTTGATGGACAGGTTACAAACTGGTTTAAAAAATAGTAATGTAGGTCAGGTATGGTGGCACACACCTCTAATCCCAGCACTCAGGAAGCAGAAGCAAGAGGATCTCTGTGAGTTCGAGGCCAGCCTGGTCTACACAGTGAGTTTCAGGCCAGCCACGGCTGCATGGGGGAAACCCTGCTTCAAAATAAAAATACTAATAATGATGAAAATAATATTTAATGAAAAGAAATTAATGTTTTATATAATGTTTTATAGGCTTCAAAACTGTATGTTTTTAAGATTTATTTTTAATTGTGTGTGTGTGTGTGTGTGTGTGTGTGTATGAGTGAGAGCTGTCGGTGGAGACAGAAGAGGGCATCAGATCCCCTGGAGCCGGAGTTACAGGTGGTTGTGCACCTCCTGATGTGGATGCCAATGAACTTGGGTTCTCTGCAAGAACAGCAAGTGTCCTTAACCACTGAGCCATCTCTCCAGCCCCTAAAGTATAGTCTATGCACCCTCATCTGGGGATTGAACCTAGGACCTCATGTATGTTGGTTAAAAGCTGTACCACCAGCATGAACCAGTATGTATAGCCTAATTGCATTATTAAGGGATGCCTACTTTTGTCTCCGTGAGTAAGCGATGCCGGTTCTAACACTGAACACTGGAACAATAGGAGACCGGAGAAGCCTGGCTTGCCTCGGAGAGTGGGCTCTGTGAAGCGGACGGAGGGGGAGGGATGGGGACAAAAGAGATGAAGCCAGTCTTTGTCCTGCCACGTCGTGATGCCAGTGGCATTGTTGATCTTTTCCAACAAAGGGTCAATCTAGAATCCATTTTCAACTTCAAAACTAAGAGCGCATTTGACAATTTCTACTCAGTCACAGTGCTGGGAGCCATTGCTGGAAACTTCCAGGCCGAGGGCTTGCCAAAACAACTCAGCCTGTCTGGGGTAAATTATAAGGGCAGCGAAAATACAAAACAGAAAAACTTCAAAATAAGTTAACCAAAGAAATATGTCTGAACTATTCCAGCAATTTCCTGAAGTTTTTTGTTTTTTTTTTTTCTTCCTCCCCCAGTCTTACAGTGTTCCAGCCCTGGGGTTGCGGGTTACTCTGGTGCACAGTCATTGAAATAGAAGGAGAAAAAAAGAAAAAAAAGAAAAGAAAAAACAAACCCTAAACTGAAAGACAGCAAATGAGAGCAGGCTCTCCATCCGGTGGCCATTCACTTGCTAAACAGGGCTAAGAAAAGGCTTTCTGTTGCCCTACACCCCAGTTACCCGAAGTAGAATTCAAAATATCTGTTAACTCAAGAGGAAAAGCAACTTCTGTTGAGTGGGCAGCAGGCCATGTGGACGAGTCCATCCCGTGTCCAGAGAGGAGGCTGCAGAAATAAACCTGGTCTGAGCTCACACTGAGACGAGGAGGGACCGGGCCTCCTGGTTCCTCAGACATTGCCATTGCAGTGGACTATAGGTTTCATTGTGGATGTTTGAAGCTGAAGTCTCACTGTGTAGCCCTGGCTGGCCTGGAACTCTCCATGGATACCAAGCTGGCCTTGAATGCAGACAGTGTGCTGAGATCATAGCTGTGCGTCTCCATTCCTCTACCTTCTCTCAACAAGCAGCTCCACCCAGAGTTCACAGAGGTTCTGACACCCATGGCTATGGACACCCTGGCTAACGGTGAAGGTCTAGGGCATTGCCAGTCTCTACCAGCAGGGTTAACACAATGCTGCATTTGTTCCTCAGGGTTACTGTAGAGACACTTAATCACTTGTGAATGTAGCGTTGGAAGAGGAACACAGTCCTGTTACACACAGAAGCACAAGCATCATGCTTCCATTGTTTTCAGTGTATGTGCCTGCACACGTGTGGGAGGGAATACAGGTGCATGTGTGTGCACTTGAGAATGGAGGACAGAGTGTCCCCTAGGCACTAGCCACTTATTCTCTTTCTTTTCGAAGGCCAGAACTGACCAATTAGGTTAGTCTGCCTGGCCAGCAAGCCCTAGGGACCATCCCATCGGTTCTCGCCTCCCCAGGGCTGAGATTATTAATGCATGCTATCGCACCCAGCTTTTTTATTTATTTATTATTTATTTATTTTGGTTTTTTGAGACAGGGTTTCTCTGTAGCTTTTGAGCCTGTCCTGGAACTAGCTCTTGTAGACCAGGCTGGCCTTGAACTCACAGAGATCCGCCTGCCTCTGCCTCCTGAGTGCTGGGATTAAAGGCGTGCGCCACTACCAGCCAGATATTTTATTTTTAACAAACAAACAAACAAACATGGTTAAGGGGTTGAACTCTGGTCTTGCAGCTTGCTACCAATTGAGCCAGCTCCCCTGCCCTTTGCTTCATTTCTGAAGTTAATCTGAACTGCCTGGGACAGCCATTGACCTCAACTGTCCAAGTCTCAACAAACACATACTGAAGAAAGCTTGATACTCAGCTGATAGTGGTACATACCTGTAGGCCGAGTGCTCAGAAGGCTGAGATCGGAGGATCTCAAGTTTAAAGCCATTCTGGGCTACACAGTGAGTACTAGGCCAGCCAGGGCCACGAAGTGGGCCTCTCAAGACAACAGTTTAATGCTGAAAGCCTTACATATGTTATCAGTTGAGCCAGCAATGAGGCCGCAGCGTGAGACCACAGGTTCGTCCACTGTGATCTGCTTAGGTCTGTCTGCTTTCTCTAAGCTGCACAGCACCTCACAAGAGTCCTATTGACCAGAGAAATGTCCAAGAAACTCATGCAGACCTCAGGCTATTGGGGAGAGAGGGAAGAGTGTCTGCTAATAAACCCCTAAGCTTATCCACAGAAGGTAAGAATGCCAAACCTGAGGTGGCTCAGTGGTTAGGAGCACTTACTTCTCTTCCAGAGGCCCAGGTTTGGTTCCCAGAACCCACATGGTGGCTCACAACTGCCTGTAAGTCCAGTCCAAGAGGATCCAAAACCCCTTTCTAGCTTCCTCAGGCATGTCACTGATGTACATATGTATACTCAGGCTCACACACACATATAAAAAATAAGTTTGAAAAAGAATGTCTTAGCATAAAAAGTTGCCTGGCAGAAACAATATATACCTGTTGTGGAATAATCTTTCTGTACACTGTGAAGATATGTTGCTCTCGTTGGTTTAATAAAGAACTAAATGGCCAATAGCTAGGCAAAAAGAGGTTAGGTGGGTCTTGCAGACAGGGAGAGAGCAGGGATGAAGAAGGGCAGCATCTCCAGGAGACTCAGGGAGAAGCAAGATGAGCATGCCATGTTGGGGAAAGGTACCGAGTCACATGGTAGAACATAGAGAAGATATATGGTTAATTTAAGTTATAAGAACTAGTTAGTAATAAGCCTAAGCTATTATATGGCTGAGCATTTATAATTAATAATAAATCTCTGTGTGGTTTTCTGGGAACTGGCTAGAGGGACAGAAAATTCCACATACATATACCCTTGCTAAGGTGGCATTTCTACAGTCCTATTTCTCCAGAGGAGAAGCAATCACTGTCAAAGACATTCATTCAAGAAAGATTATAAAGGTACCAGGAAACAGGCTACCACAAGACCCAATACCACAGAGAAGAACAGTGACCCCAAGAACCTGGACTATCAGAATGTCTGAAAGAAATATAAAACAAGAAAATGCAAAAAGCAAAAAATGAAAAGAAAAAGCAAGAGAAGTCACAACAATATGATGTTATCAGTGGAGGTCTGAAGAAGGTGCTAGTGAAACTTGTAGAAATGAAAAAAGTAGTTGCAGAAGCTTAAAAACTCAATAAATGAGCTAATAGAATAATTAAGATTATGAGGTTGGAGAGACAGCTCAATGGTTAAGAGCGCTGACTGCTCTTCCAGAGGACCTGGGTTTGATTCTCAGCACCCACAAGGCAGCTCACACCTGTCTACAATCCCAGGGATTCTGATACCCTCATACAGACACACATGCAGGCAAAACACCAATGCATAATTAATTAATTAAAAGTTACACAAAAGTTCAGATACTGAGACAAAGAAAAACAATGGAGCCAGGAGACAGCTGAGCAAGTAAAGGCTCCTTCCACGAATGACCTGAAAACTGAGTTTGACTTCCCAGAACCCACATTAAGGTGGAAGGAGAGAACTGACTCTTCATGTCACTGTGTCACCTCCTGACAATAATAGTAATAAGACAATGATAATCAATGTATGAAAAAGCACAGGTCCATGCAATACAACGAGGAGTTGCGCACACATCTAGCACAAGTACCTGAACCATCAATTCCAGAGACCCAAAGATAAGCAAATTTTGAAGCTTTTTTGTTTGTTTATTTTTGTTTTTATCCAAGACAGGGTTTCTCTGTGTAACAGCTCTGGACGTCCTGGAACTTACTTTGTAGATCAGGCTGGCCTTGAACTCACAGAGATCCACCTGCCTCTGCCTCCTGAGTGCTGGGATTAAAGGTGTGCGCCACCACCGCCTGCTGTGTCGTTTTTGTTTTTGTTTTAATCCGTTGTTGTTTTGAGAATCTATGTATTCCTTGCTGACTTCCAACTCACTATGTAGCACACATTGGCCTCACACTCACAATCCTCCTGCCTCAGCCTCTCAAGTGCTAAGAGTATTGACACAAGATATCATGCCTGGGCTTGAAGGTCAGTCTTGAATATGAACTTGATTGGACTGAGAAACACCCATGAGGTCAGAAGAACGCCCCTGGGTGAGTCTGTGAGGGCTTGTCTACGGCACCCTGGGTGAGTCCGTGAGGGCTTGTCCACAGCGGGCAAGCGCCCCTGGGTGAGTCTCTTGTGAGGGCTTGTCCACGGCGCCCTGGGTGAGCCTGTGAGGGCTTTTCCACAGTGGGTGAGCGCCCCTGGGTGAGTCTCTTGTGAGGGCTCTGACAGAGTCAGTGGATTAAGCTTTCCATAGACTCAACGTTTGAGCAGACTCCTGGGAGAGGGTGGGCTGTGTAAAGTGAGGCCTGGCTAGCGGAAGCAGATCACCAGAGGTGTGTCTCAGAAGAGTCTTTCTTGCACCGCCTCTTTTTGCTGGCTTCTGTGATATAATGCTTTCCTGCTAGGACAGAAAGAAACTTCTAGAATCATGAAAAAGTCTTTCTTTCCTTTAGCTGATTCTTCCAGGCATTTGGTCACAGCGATGATGAAAGTAACAGGCCATTTGATTCTCATGGAATGTTTGCTATCCCATGTCCGGCCGACTCCTGTTCTCAGTCCGTATCTCCTCTCTGTTAACTGGAATCCTCATGAGAGCATCCGTTGTTATCCAATGGGTGCTATGCATTCCTCTACCAACGCATACTATGTTGAAGGCCTAGATGCTTGGAATGTTTTCTGAAGCCATATATATTCATTGGATTAATAGTACATTAAAGTCACGCATGCCGGCCACATGCCTGCAATTCCAGCATTTCACAAATGCTGGAATTTAAAAATGGCCTAAGCAGGAGGACTGTGAGTTTGTGGGCAGCCTGGGCTACTCAGCAAGATGTGCTCTCAAAAAATAAAAACAGGCAGAGTGGTGGTGGCGGCACACACTTTTAATCCCAGCACTCCGGGAGGCAGAGGCAAGTGGATCCCTGAGTTCAAGGCCAGCCTGGTCCTGGTCTACAGAGCCAGTTCCAGGGCAGTCAGGGCTATATAGTGAAAACCTGTCTAGAAAAATCAATCAACCAAACAAACAAATAGGGCTGGTGAAATGGTTCAGTAGGTAAGAGTGCTTGGATGCTTGATGACGCGAATTTGATCTGCAAAATTTATAGTGGAAAGAATTGACTCCCAAAAGTTGTCCTCTGACCTCTCTACGAGAGCCATGGCACACACATCATGGTGCAGAAAAGTGAGCATACTTGCACACACACACACACACACACACACACACACACACACACACACACCCCAATAAGCCTCTAGAAGACCCCAATAAGTCTCTAGAAGAACTGAGGAGTGGGATCCTTCTGCAGTCCAAGACAGACTTAAGATAACCACAGTGTGGACCTGGGAGCTGTAGACAGAGCTAGGCCACCACTCTCCATCCAGCATAGACCTCAGCCAGCCTCTGAGGTGTTTAATCATATTCTTTGGACAGGAAACCTCAGAGATAAAGTAAATTGCCTCCTGTCTTCCCATTAGTAAGGCAGGGATACATGCAGCGTGGCTGCACCGCTTCCTACACCCTCAGAAGCTGAGGTACTTTGGGCTTACTGGGTGTTTTTGCACAACTAACAAGCCGTGAGTCTGCTTCTAGAAGGGAATACAGGGTCACAGCGCTGACCCCTGTTGATAGGCCAGGATAAACACAGGGTAACAAAGTAGCTTTATAGCGTCTTTGAACATGGATCCACTCCTAAAAGAACAATGTCCATGTCCTAGATTTCCCTTTCAATTTTCTATACCTTTCTCATTTTAAATGAAAAGCATTTGAGCTGGGTGTGTCTCAGTAACTTGGGAGGCAGAGGCAGGAGGATCTGTGAGTTTGAGGACAGCATGGTCTGTATAGTGAGACCCTATCTCAAAAAAGTGTCAGGGAAACCCTGTGTTGGAGAAATAATTCTTTTTTCTGGTTGGTTTTGGCACATGCCTTTGATCCCAGCCCTTGGGAGGCAGAGGCAGACAGATCTTGGAGTTTGAGGCCAGCCTGGTCTACAGAGTGAGGTCCAGAACAGTCAGGGCTACACAGAGAAACTTTATCTTGAAAAACCAAAAAAAAAAAAAAAAAAAAAAAGTATTTTTAAACCCTTTTAGGTTCTAAGATGAAGCTGCAGTTGCAAAATGTATTTCCTGCATTCATGCTGACCACTTCCTCTTTTTATCTCTTTGTGTTTTTAACATTGTCCTCTAGACTCCTGGCAGGGTATGAGTGTACCAGGTGGGGACAGGACCACACCGCAGATGCCTTTAAGGAACTTGTTTTTCATGGCCTTCCTGAGTCCTGAGGGGGTTCTTCAGAGAACTAGTCAGTCATTTTCCTAAAACAAAAACTGGGGGCCAGCAAGAAAGATGCTTACACGTTCAATAAAAATGTCAACTCAGTAGCCCCAGTGACAGCAAAGGAAGCACACAGCCACGTCATTCCGCTTATGTCCAGGCACCACGGGACAGTTTCCCCAAATGGCAAAAGCTTAACTTTCCAATGCTCATCTGGCTCCAGTCCAGTCCATCCTGCCTTGCTTCAGGCACTGAGACTGTGTTCTCAGAGAGGCAAATGTCCCAGGCTGCCCACCCCACTGATCTTGAGAAAATTATCAAACACTCATTTGAACAAAATGCCTTCTTGCTTAATGATGGCAGAAGTTCCAGACTTCAATCTTGTTTTTATTTCTGAAACATTCTATCATATAATCTAAGACACATTAAAACACACACACATACATAACTAAAAATAATAAAATAAATGTTGAAAACACACACATATCTAGAACATTTTAACTGTGTGTGTGCGCTGTCGTCACCCACAGAAGCCAGGATAGGGTGTGAGAGCCGTAGAGCTGGAGTTACAGGCAGTTGGGAGCTGCTTGATGTGCGTGCGGGGAACTGAACTCTGGTTCTCAGTAAAAGCAGTGCACATTTAACCACTGAGCCGCCTCTCCAGCCCCACGTGACCTTTAATGGTAATTAAAAACCTGAAAGCGGGGGCTGGAGAGATGGCTCATTGGTAAAGAGCACTGGTTGCTCTTCCAGAAAACCCACATTTGTGTTCCCAGCACCCACATGATGCAAAGACGTACAGCAGCGAAATACTCATCGCAGGAAGTAAATACATCTCAAACAAAACCCTGAAAGAGGGGCATGGCGGCACTTGCCTTTAACCCCATCACTCGAGAGAAAGAGGCAGGTGGATCTTTGTGACTTTGAGACCAGCCTGGTCTATGTGTTGGCTATTTATTTATTTATTTAGTGTAAACCTGAAACAAACCAGAGTCATCAAGGAAGAGGGAATTTCAATTGAGAAAATGTTGCCATCAGATTGCCCTGCGAGCAAGCCTGTGCTGCATCTTCTGTGTATTTTATGTAGATGGGTGTTTTGTCTGCATGTACATCTGCACACCAGAAGGCATAGGATTTCATGAGGATTTTATAGATGGTTGTGAATCACCAGATGAATGCTGACAACTGGACTTAGGCCCTCAGGAAGAGCAGCCAGTGCCTAACTACTGAGCCATGTCTCCAGCCCCTGGAACATTTTGTCTTTTTCTTTTTTTTGAAAACAGGGTTTCTCTGTGTAGCTTTGGAGCTTGTCCTGGCACTCACTCTGTAGACCAGGCTGGCCTCGAACTCACAGAGATCCACCTGCCTCTGCCTCCCAAGTGCTGGGATTAAAGGCATGCGCCATCACCACCTGGCAGGAACATTTTTCTTAATTATGATTGATGTAGGAGGACCTAGCTCACTGTGCGTGGATGTCTAAGAGAACCCTGAGAAGCTTGTAAACAGTGTGTTCCTAGGGCCTCTCTTAGGTTCCTGCCTCCACCCCCGCTTCAGCTCTTGTCCCGACTTTTCCTTCAGGATAGACCGTAAGCAGCAAGATGAAAAAACAAACCCCTTTCCTCTCCAGGCTGCTTTTGGTCATGGTGTTTACCAAGGCAGTAAAAAGTCAACTAGGACAGTCTACACAGTCCAGGTCAGCCGGGGCTACATAGTGAGACCCGGTCTCAAAACATCAAAACAAAAACCTGGAATCAGGGGCAAGCAAGATGGCCAGAGGGTGAAGATGCTGGCTGCCTGACAATCTGCGTTCAACCCCCAGGACCCACATGGTAGAAGGAGAGAACTGACTCCTGAAAGCGTCCTCTGACTGCCCTACCGGCTCTTCATGGTGTGCTCACCCCTTACCCCCCCCCCCATGAATAACTAAATAAACAGATGAATTTACAGCCCGGAATTAAGCACAGTGGAAAAGCATGTGAGAGACCTAGAACCTAAACCAAACCAAACCTCAGCTTGCATTCTTGTGCCCATACCTCTTGGAATTCTCCCTTTCTACATAACGACTCAGGACTTCCTCCTACCTGACTTCATAAGAGAGACATGTATGCAATGTCTTAAAATGAACTATATTCAAAGTCTCGTGATCTGAGACAGACTTTCTCTGTATGCTAGGCTGGCCTGGAATTTGCTATGTTGCCCATGCTGGATGCGAACTATCCTAAGTGCTGGGATTATAGATGTAATGTCCCACCCTGATAACTTTTACAAGACATATTGCCATAGAAAAATGAGATGCAAACTCCTACAGAAACTGGTCTGCTCTTCGTTTTTCCTGGCTGGCCTGGAACTTGTTAGGCCATCTCAAACTCATGGAGATCCACCTGTCTCTCTCTCCCAGGTACTGGGACTAAAGGTGTGAGCCACCTACTCTTTAACTTTTAAGTATTTCCTCAAATTGAGTTATGTAACATAAAGCCTCATGATTAAACCAGAGGGAAGATAAACTCACACATCTAGAGAGTTCTGACTAGTCGCCTCTCGAAGTCTGAAGAGAAGAAGCTACACAGCTTTTTGTGGCTAAAAGGGGCCCATAAATTGAGACTGTAGCCATAAAAGAACCACACCTCCAAGAAAAGTAGAGGCTGGGGAGATGGCTGGGTGGGAAAGCCACCAGGAAGCCTGACAACCTGAGTTCTATCCTGGCATCCAAATGGTGGAAGGACAGAACCAACTCCTGAAGCTGTCCTCTGATGTTCACATGAGCACTGTGGAGTAAGCATGCGCACGTGCATGCACACACACACACACACACACACACAAGAAAAACAAGAAAATTGATACCGAAGTTCATAAAAACAACAACAAAAAGCAACTCAACTGCTGTTTTCCATTTCTGCTGCTGTTTGTAGCCAGCAACTGCGGATTGTTAGACAATGTAGCCAGTGACTGTGGATTGTTAGACTATGTAGCCAGTGACTGTAGAATGTCAGACTATGTAGCTAGTGACTGCGGATTGTTAGACTATGTAGCCAGTGACTGTAGAATGTCAGACTATGTAGCCATTGACTGCAGATTGTTAGACTATGTAGCCAGTGACTGTAGAATGTTAGACTATGTAGCCAGTGACTGTGGATTGTTAGACAATATCTTGCCATGCATACAGACATTATAGAAGAGATGCCAGTCACATGACAGGGCGGGGCTATTCACCCAGGCCTCCGAGCTTGATTTTAACGTGAGCACTTAGAAAACACTGCACTCTCTGCTGGGAAATATCAGTTTACAGGCTGTTGAGTTTGACAGCCTTTCCCTCTCACCCCATACCAGGCTGGCAAAGCTTGGCACCTGTCACAACTGCCAGAACTCTAGGGCAGGCACTACCACATGGATCAAGCGAGGTTTGATTCTGGAGCAGTGTCACAGTGACCCTGACTTCAAGGGTTTTGTTTGTTTGTTTGTTTTGTTTTTAATATTTATTTATTTATTATGTATACAGTATTCTCAGTACTCTGCCTGCATGTCAGAAGAGGGCACCAGATCTCATTATAGGTGGTTGTGAGCTACTATGTGGTTGCTGGGAATTGAACTCAGGACCTCTGGAAGAACAGCCAGTGAGTGTTCTTAACCTCTGAGCCATCTCTCCGGCCCCCATGTTGTTGCTTTTTTGAGACAGGGTTTCTCTGTGTAGCCCTGGATGTCCTGGAGGTAGCTTGGAAGACCAGGCTGACCTTGAACACAGAAATTCACCTCCCTTCACATCCCCAGTGCTAGGATTAAAGAAATTGTGTGTGCCATCACCACCTGGATTGCCAGTTTCATGTATAATGGAAGTTCATGGGGCTGCCCACACGTGATTGGCTGGTTAGCCCCCGGATGCACCAGTGTGCTTCCGCAGTGCCGGGGTTCAGCAGGCACGACCACACCTGACTGTTACATGGGTGCTGAAGGCCCAGACTCAGGCCCTCGTGCTTGTGCTTCATTCACTGAGCTCCCCAGCCCCAAAGGGAGCTTAAGGGGTTGTGTCGGGGGGAAGGATAAGACCAGTGTTTACTAAAACCAGAAAATATATTCCAACATATGTTTGACTAACTAGATCAACCAACTGAAGCTGCCGGAGCACAAATGCTGACAGCTGCATCTAAGCAAAGGAGAGGCTAAAGGACAGCTTCCATGCTGTTGGCCCCTTCTCCTTAACCATTGTACTTCTGAGGAATCCAGCATCCAGGGGACATCCAAATCAGAGAAATAGCCCTTTCGGGGAATTACTAGGCTCCTGGTCACAAGGCAAACGTCAATTGTGTCCTAAGGTGGGTGAGAACCTATGCACGAAGTCTGAACACATCACTGTGACAATCATGACTTAGAGCCACAGGAAGGACAGTAATGTCTTCAGAAAGAGAAGGAGATTCGGCACATACCTAGACCAGAAATTCATGCAACTTTATCCTACACATCCCCTGGGCCATCACGCATGACCTAGCATCTAGACAAATGTATTCTGGGAGACATGACACAGCATTAGATAAACTGTATGGCTGGCTGCTAGGAACAGGAAGGTGAGTTGAGTCAAATATAATCAGGCCACTTAATCCTTTGTGGAAACTGGAAGAGAGACATCTGCGTTGAGTCAGAGACTGTCAGAAGTAGCAATGGAAAGTGGGTGTGGCCATGCACCCCTGAAATTTCAGCATTTGGGAGGTGGAAGCAGGAGGGGGGCTAGCTTGGGCTATGCACGGAAACCTGTTTCAAAGAATAAAGCAAAGATAACAATGGGGAATTCAGTGAGGAAAGCTGACTTCATGTCTCCACATAGCCTGCAGTGGCCAGCGGGTTTCAGGTCGCCTTCAAAGCAGAGAGACTTAAAATATTCAGTGTTTAGACATCAGTGCTTATAGTTTGATGCTCATGGCTCCCAATTTGGGAGCCTCACATTCCTGGAGAGGGTGGCCATGGCACTTTCAGAAAAATAACTAACCCCCCTGCTCCCTGTAGGGAAAGATAAATCAATGGAAATATGCAAGTAACTGAGGTAGTGCTGGGGGCTGTGGACCCCAGACCCTGAATTTCCTGTAAACAACTTGTTATGCTTGCAGCTGCTCTGAGCAAAATAACTGTTTTCCTGTGTTTGCAGCTGCTCTGAGCATGAGATCCTTAGGAGTTCCTGATGGCAGGGGAGTGGTTTCTGGTGGGTTTGGCTGGGGCGTGGCTATCAGTTAAGGATCCCTATATAAGCTGCCCTGGACCACACTAAAGGGGGCATTCTTGTTTCAAGGATGACCCGTGTCCCCGTGCCTCTGTCTCTGTGTGTATGTGTTTAAATCTCCAGCCCCTTTCCCTGGGTCCATAGTGCAGGCTTTGCACTACAGGTGTAGTACAGTACATGCAGTGTGGGTGCTACAGGACTGTAGTACCTGTAGTAGTACAGAAGCTACAGATGGAGGCCCTTAGCGAGATCAGGAACCAGGGATCATAGTGGATTGGCTTGCTGGAGGGCAGCCAAGCCAAAGCAAGCTCCAGGTTCAGTGAAAATAAAAATCCACCTGGATCAAAAAGGAGCAGATAGTGAAACATTGACTCTGGACTGGAGTGATGGCTTAGCAGTTAAGAGCCGTTTTCTCTCACAGAGGATCTATGCTGCCTGTAACTCCAGCTGCAGGGGATCCAACACCCTCTTCTGGCCTCTGCAAGTCCCTAAATGCACATGCACACACCCACACATATACGTCATTGTCACAGAGGAGCATCAGTAGACATTTAAGAAACAATAAGACCTGGTGATGTAGTGTGTATCTCCAAGCTCAGCGACTGGGGAGGTTGAGGCAGGAGGAGAAGCAAGAGTTCAAAGACAGCCTGAGCCACGAGGCAGGATGCCACCTCAACAAAAGGAAAAACAACGGACAAAACCCAGAACTAGATAACTAGATAATTTCATCTTACAATTATTGCAGAAAAAGAGTAATCTCCCAAAATCTAAGTAAACTAAAACAGAAGGGAGAGGGAGTTTTTATGAATTCAAGCATAGGCATTCTTTCCTTTTTTTTTTAAACAGGGTCTCATTATGCAGCCCAGGCTAGCCCCAAACTTTCATCTATTTGTCTCCTAGCTGCTGGGCTTATAGGTGTGGGCTGCCTCATTCACCACAATGAAAATTCATGAGTAAAATATGTGGAATGATTACTTTGTATCCTTAAAGAGACAGCAACATAGTCTAGCTGAGTTTAAACCAGGATAATTTAGTTCAAGGTAGGAAAAAGGATTAATGTAATCTACAGCATTAACAAATTAAAGGAAGCAGAAAAATGATATTTGGTTAACAAACAAGCTTTTTTAAAAACAGACATTTTGGAGGGCTGCAAATCTACCTCAGGAGTTAAGAGCACTGGCTGCTCTTTTAGAACACTTGGGTTTAGTTCCCAGCACCAACTGTGGCTCACAACTATCTGTAATTCCAGTTTCAGGGGGTCTGACAGCCTCTTCTAGTCTCCACAGGCCCTGTATACAGGCGGCAAACAAACACACATTCAGGCAAACATCTATGCACATAAAACAGAAAAAAGATATTTTGGCAAAACAAGAAAAGAGGGACAATTTCTAAAAAAAAAAAAAAAGACATATTCAAACCAGTCTTTTACTTTCTCTTCCTTTCCTCCCCCTCCTTCCTTTCATTTTCAGTCAAGATCTCCCTTGGCCTAGCTGGCCTAGAGCCCACAGCCAGCTTACTGACTCCACCTCCCAAGTGCCGGGGTTAAGGCCTGTTTCATTACACTCTTAGTGGGAAAGACCTGAAGCACTCGCCATAATCAAGGAGATAAAGAAATCCACAATGACTACTGCTTTCTGTACAAGGAGGTCACAGGCTGCAGAGGAAGAAACACAAAGAAGAGGCACAGAGATAAGGGCAGTGGACACAACTATAGCACTGGATGCTGACGACAGCCAAAACAGGGGGTCACCATGGAAGGCTCGGGGCTCTGACACTGATTATGTAGCCTATGGTCTAGACATCTGTGAATCAGTGTTGGTGCTGCTTTAGGGACGGCTCAGTGGTTAAGAGCACTGGCTGCTCTCACAGAGGACTGAGGCTTGATTCCCAGCACCCACACGGTGTTTCACAACCCCCTCTAACTCCAATTCCAGGGGATCTGATGTTTCTGTTGACCTCCATAGGCACCAGGTACACAGGTGGCAAACAGGCAAAACATTCACACACAAAAATAAAAATAAATAAAATTTTTTTAAAAAGAACATATATATTTGTGCCACATGTGTATATACACACGTGACCCATAAATGGAGCTGACTTCATTTATACCAGAGGTTTTAAACATACTTCAGTCTTAGTTTTAATTATTGTTTAGAATTAGCATCTATCTATTTTTTGAGACAGGGTTTCTCTGTGTAGCACTGACTGTCCTGGAACTCACTCTGTAGAGCAGGCTGGCCTTGAACTCACAGAGATCCGCCTGCCTTTGCCTCCCTAGTGCTGATAATAAAGGCCTGTACCAGCACCACCCAGCGCCTTTATTTTTAATTATGTGTGTGAGTTTCATTGGGAACAAATGCATATGAATAAAGGTGTCTACAGAGACCAGAGGCATGGGATCCTGGGGCTGGATTTACAGGAAGTTGTGACCAGTCTGGCGTGGGTGCTGGGAATTGAACTTGAGTCCTCTGTTAGAGCAGTATGCCCTCTTATCTACTGAGCCATCTCACCAACTACTTGGTCTTTGGTTTGCTTTTTGAGACAGGATTTCTCTGCACAGCCCTGGGTATACTGGAACTCTCTTTGTAGACCAGGCTGCCTTTGAATTCAGAGATTCATCTATCTCTGCCTTCTGAGTATTGGGATTAAAGGCATGCACTACCAAAAACCGGCATATATATTTTTTAAAGATTTACTCATGTTTATTTTATGTCTGTGCATCACATGCATGCAATGCCTAAGGAGGCCAGAAGAGGTCGTCGGATCTCCTGGATTTAGAATTACATACGGAATGACATAGCTGCCATGTGGGTTCTTTGACTCCTACCCAGGTCCTCTAGAAGAGCAGCCAGTGCTCTCAACCACTGAGCCATCTCTCCAGTCCCGTATTTTTCAGATTTTCAAGACAGAGTATCATATGTCCTAGACTTTCATCAAGTCCACTGTGCAGCCAAGCAGGACCTTGATCATCGACCCTCCTGCCTCCACTTCCAAGTGCTGGGGTCACAGGTATGTATACACCACTCTCAACTAGGTAACATTTTAAAAGTCTGAAGTGGGGCTGCCAAGTAAAAGGGTCTGCTTCTGAACTTAATGATTCCTAGGACCCACATGGCCAAAAGAAGGAGCCCCCTCTACATAGCTATCTTCTGAGTGTGACACATGAGAGCTACTTGTCACAAAAACACTCATACACAACTTAAAAAAGAACATTTAAGCAACACTTCAGATATGACTAGCTAGTAGGAATTTATAAGTATGGTCACTTAATCAAAATATGAATGTCTTTTGGTAAAGTAAAAATCTACCCCACGATGTCAAGAATATGCATTTTAGCATATTAAAGTAATAAAAAAAAGCCATATATCCCTCCATCCTAATGGGGATATTTCCCCACGCAAGGCATCTTGAACTCATCTGGCAGAGCCAAGCAGCACCACAGAAAAGCAGAGCTTTTCCAGAGAAAAGCACAGACTGCGATGCCCAAATGGCCCTGGGCACCATGAATGAATGCCACTATTAGCAGCATAATTGTGTTTACACTGTCTTGATGACTTTCATAAAAAGAAAAGGGGCTTCTAGGGAAAAAACACACACACTGGGCTTGGGAAGACAAGGGCGCACTTTATATTTGAGCCATGGAGAGGAAATCTCCCGCGGACTTCCAAATGCCTCCCTCACCCGGCCTCCTGGGAATCAGCCCAGATGAATCCATGACACAGCTGGACAGAGGGTCAGCCTTTCTGAAGATCTGAAGCTGCTGGTTTCTCCCACAAAGCTATGCTTTGGCTCCTTAGACACGGAACTCGGCCTTTGACAAGCCACTAAGGAAGGCATCCTGAACCACTCCCGTTGTGACATGTCCAGGTCTCCCCATTACCAGGGTGGTGACTAAGCAAATCACCTCAAGCCTGGTTTTTCCCCCAGTGTGGACTTCTGGTCCCCATGGCAATGACACAAAATGAAACCCTGTCCCCAGCAAGTACCCTCTTGTGGTTACCCCAAGAAGAGGAAGCTGAGGCCAGGCCTCCTCAGTGGCAGCCTAGGAAGGAAGCACGCTCCAGGGAAGCAAGACCGAGTCCCCTCACCTTTTCCACATCGGCTTTGGTCACATTGATGTCAGCGTCCATCTTCTCGAAGTACTGCTGGGCGCGGTCGGCTTCCTTGCAGTCCCGCTCAAAGCGCCTCTTACTCTGCAGACAGAGCACAGCCAGGTGGGCGGTCACCCATCTGCTCTGCCACCTCTGGAGGGACCCCCGCGGGCGTCCTCCCAGAACCCATCCACTGCGTGCCATCATTTCCCGAAGTGACTTCCGCATTTGTCCACGTTACAGTGACCCCTCTCTAGGGATTTACCTGCCTCCACTCGAGCACTTTTTATGAGTGTGTATACTTTGTGCACACGTGTGTGCATGTGCATGAAGAGGTCAGAGGTCAACATGGGACATCTTACTCCATCACTCTCCACCCTGTTTTAAAGATTTATTTTCATTCTGATTGCATGTGGCTGTGTGTGCGTCTGAGAGGAGTGCCGGCACCTTCAGAGGCCAGAGGTGTTGGGCCAGGAGCACCCAGCATGGGTGCTAGGTGAGTATCACCCAACTGGGCGCTGGGTCCTCAGGGAGAGCATCAGGTGCTCTTGATTGTTGAGCCATTATCTCTCTAGCTCATACACTTTGCTTTCAGAGAGATCTCTCTCACTGAGTCTGTAGCTTGCTGATATGGCTACACAGGCCGACCAGCCAGTGAGCCCCTGAGATCCTCTTGTCTCTGCTTCCCCAGTGCTGAGATTATAGGCCTAGGCTCCTGCGCCCAGAGTTCTAAGTGACGCTGGGGACCCAAACCCAGGTCCTCACGCTCCCATGGCAGATGCTTTACCCACTGAGCCATCTCTTTTCAAGCATTTCTGGCTCAGCACCTTGCTTGCCATAACAGTTCTAGGAACAAACTAAATGAAGTGCAAATGAGAAAGTTAGACTCCTTAGTGGTTTTTGCTTGAATGTTACTTAGTGAGCCATTCAAGCCCTATGAAGACTGAAGAGAGACGGTCTAGGGAGACACTGGCTTAGCAGCCGGCTTCCCACTTACCGACTCCAGTTGCTTCCAGCACGTCTCGATGTGCTGCTGGGCCTTCCGTCCATCATGGAAGTTCTGTGCAGGAGGAAACAGAGCACACTCATACTAATGCAGGAGGAAGACCCTTCCACCTACTAAAGTACCTTTAAAGACTTATGTTTATGTTATATGTGTGGCTGCTTCCCCTGCACGCATGTCCGTGCATCATGGGTGTGCAGTGTCCAAGGAGGCCTGAATAAGGCATCAGATCCCTTGGGGCTGCAGTTACAGATGGCTGTGAGCCAAAGTGTGGATACTGGGAACCAAATTCAGGTCTTCTGCAAGAGCAGCAACTGCTTTTCACTGCTGAACCATCTTTCCAGCCCCACAGTAGCCTGTAGGTACCATCTCAGTGGAAGTGTATCTGCCTAGTATGTGTGAGGCCTCACAAAGCAAATGAACAAACACTGAACATCTAGTCTGTGCAGTCCAAAGAAATGTAGGAGTTCATGCCAGGTTTGGTGGTTCATGCCTGTAGTCCAGCACCTATGTGCTTGAGGCAGGAGGATCTCGTCTGTGCAGTCCAAAGAAATGTAGGAGTTCATGCCAGGTTTGGTGGTTCATGCCTGTAGTCCAGCACCTATGTGCTTGAGGCAGGAGGATCTCCATGAGTTCAGGCCAGACTAGAGTAGGATCCTGATCTCAAAAAACAACCAAAGTTTAAATAATAGACAAGTTAAAGGGAAATGAGAAGAAGACTGGTTGCAAAGTTCCTTTTAAGGTTTTAGACATAGCAATACTGAATGTGAAATTGCACGTGGCTTGCAGAAACAACAGGACTGCCTTACTGAGATGGGCAGCCTCACATGGGAAATATGGCACACTTCTTTAACCCCAGCACTTGGAAGGCAGAGGCAAGAGGATGTCTGTGAGTTTGAGGCCAGCCAAGGCTGCATACTGAGACCCTGTCTTAAGAGAAAAACAGACAGCAATCACAGGGGTCATCTTTTGAGCGGCAGTGAATTCCCATGTGACAGCTTCCCCTCCAATGAACAAAAAATCGTATCTCTTAGCTGTCACCCCCAACCTCTCCTGACTTGGGAAACCAGCCCTGCACCTCTGTGAATCTGCTTCTTCTGGATATGTCACATAATGGAATCACATAGCCTGAGGAATTTTGTGACTGGCAGGATACTAATATTTTATTTATTTATGTTATCGTTCACACGTAGCACTCATCTATCTGTCAATTCTTTTTTCTGACTGAATAACGTTCCGCTGGGTAGATGTACTGCAGCCATGCATCCGCTCATTAGTTGGTAGTCTAGGGGGAATATAAACATTGATGCTTTGAGCACTGCTGGGAGCTTTGTGTGAACAGACATCGCATCTTAGAATCTTTAAAAATGGTTGCTTTTAAAAAATAATTTATTTTTGTGTGCATTGGTGTTTTGCTTGAATGTATGTCTATGTGAGGGTGTTAGATCCCCTGGAATTGAAGTTACAGACAGTTGTGAGCTGCCATGTGGGTGCTGGGAGCTGAACCTGGGTCCTCTGGAACAGCAGCCAGTGGCTGCCAGTGTTCTTAACCACTGAGCCATCCCTCCAGCCCCCTCTGAAAATGTTTTATTACTGTGTTTAGGTTGCATATGATGTGTGTGATGGGGTTGTGGATGCCATAGTACTTGTGGAGGCCAGAGGACAACTTTGCTAGTTTGTTCTCTTTGCAATGTGTGGGTCCCTGGGGACTGAACTGTATTGCCAGTCCTAGAATCTTTTTTCAACAGAAAGGCCTTGGCAGGCATGTGACTGCTATTAACCTCCAAGAACCCCAGGGAGCTGGATCAGGACAAGTTGCAAGAAGGGGAGGAGATGGGTTCAGTGAGGGGAATCAGGGGTGCGGGGGTCTAACTGGGCGTGAGACTGTGGGTGACTCTGAATTTGGGTGGTGTGAAGGGAAGACTCTGGAATGGAGGCTACTGCCTAGTAACAGTGCAAGTGGGAGGACTTTCACCCAAACTCTACAAGCACTCTAACACTGGCCCCACCCCACCACAATGCGTGTCTTTTGATTAGTCGAGCCACTGGGAGTACAGGATCAGATCCAAATTAACAAGGAGCCATGGGTCTTCGAGGTAGCTCAGTGGATAAGAACTGAAACCCAGGGTTCGATCCCGGAGTACCACATGGTGGAAGGAGAGAACCAATTTCTGAAAGTTGTCCTCTGACCTCTGTACATGTGTTATCCAAGTGTGTGCTGTGTGTCCTGGGTCCTGGGCTCTGACCTAAAGTGAACTTATTGGGTCCTACATGACAGGAAGAGAAACCAAATCCACAGAGCTGTCCTCTGACCTCCACTTGTACACCGTGATACGCATGCCCACATACACATGTCCAATAAATAAAGTTTTTTTTCCTTTCTCTTTCTTTCTTTCTTTCTTTCTTTCTTTCTTTCTTTCTTTCTTTCTTTCTTTCTTTCTTTCTAGTCCATGATGACCCTGAGTTTGGCCTGAGTTTCAGAAGGAGGAGCCATGGTGTGAGGAGGGTAAATAGATCTGTAATTTTAAGACTGGTATTTCTAGAAGATTCTAAAGTCTGGTCCAATGTGGCCTGGGTCTGAGTGCTGGGAAGGGCTGGCTTGAAGCCTCACTGTAAGGTGGGTGGTTAAAGCTGGGAGACCACCAAGGATGAATGCTCTGGAAAAAGAGAATGCTATAGATAGAGAGAGGAAATGGTGTCTCTCACCCAGCACCCTGAAATCCCCCGTTCCCTTTAACATATTTCCACCAGACAATAATCGGATCAGTGGACCTTGTCTGCATGGCCAGAGGCTGCAGGGCCTGTGCCGGCTAAAGGGCTCCGCCCTCTGGGGCTGATTAAATTTGTTGCCTGCAGCTGCTCGGACAGTGTGGCTTCTACTTTGGCTGAGACTCTTGACCAAAAACACAGTAAACTCTGAGCTCCTACAGGGTTCGCCCTTGACTTGGAGGACAAGGGACAGGAACAGTTCCCCACCTGGTTGTCCTGGTAAATGGTGTCCAGACACACATGCACCTCTGGGGAGGCCAGAGGTTAAAGTTAAGTGTCTCCCTCCATCATTCTCCACCTTAGTTTTTGAGAACCTGGAGCACACTGGTTCTGCTAGACTGGCTGGTCATGAGCTCTTGGGACCTGGCCACTTCTGCTTCCCGTCGCTGGGTTATAGGTGTGCACCGCCATACTAGGGTTTTATACAGGAGCTAGGAATCCAAACTCAGGTCCTCATGCTTAGGACGCAAGTGGCTAACCCACTGAGCCAGCTCTGAGATCTCTAAATGTTCCTTTAATAGCCTGTCCTTTGTTACCCAGTCTGAGGCCTACTTCACGACGAGGTACGCTGGGTGGCACTGACTCACAGAAAGTATCAGGTCCCCAACATCCTACCCCTAAGCCGTACTTGGGTCCCCTAGTCAGACCTACAATTCAGCAGAGTCCTGGGACAGCCAGGCACCAGGGAAGGCTGGGGAGGGGACAAGGGCAGCCTTTTGTCAAAACAATGATACTTTATTATAAGGGTATGTGTTCTTGTCTCCAGAGGTCAAGTGTCACTGTTCTGGGTTCTTCTGTAGTTAAGTTCTGACCATCCTGCAACATTTTTTAAAGATTCAGATTTTCTTTATTTTAATTTTATGTGTCTAAGCATTTTGTATGCATGTATTGTGTATCACTTGCATGCTTGGTGGTATCCAAGTAGGTCAGAAGAAGACTTTGGAATCCCCTGAACTGGATTTTATGTGGGTACCAGGAACCGAATTCAGGTCCTTTGCAGATGCTCTTAACTGGGAAACCATCGCTCCAGCCCCATCCTTCATTTTTTTAGTCTCTACAGCCCAAAGGCCTTGTCCCTCGGGACTTCACTTTTTAATCTCACAATGGTCACAGGTTGGGTGGGGGACGACAGAGCCCAAGGCTGAGAGTAAAGGAGCCAGGGGCAAGGTTGAGGGAGAACTAGCAGTTTGCTGATTGCAGGGAGGACAGGAAGCTATGCACAGCTCTGTGAAGAGGAAGGAGAGGAGGCAGGAAGAAGGCAGGGGGAAGTCCTCGGGGAAGAGAGAGACAGACAGGAAGGAAACAGTCCTTTTCAGACCAGGAGAGCTAACCCTGCCCTGTCAGAACACTTAGGGGTATTTAGATTTCCTACTGAGACCTTCTCTCTGCAGAGGACAGCTGTTCCCACTTCCCAAGCAGCACAGCAGCGTTCTGCGGCCTGCTGGAAAGTGACTTGAGAGTCAAAGACAGAGCCAATAGGTGGTAGACAAATGTAATCCCTAACTCCGTAGGCTGAGGCAGGAAGATGGTGGTTCAAGGCCTGTCTGGGCAACCCTGTCTCAAGGTAATAAGTAAAAAGAGGGTTGGAGGTTTGTCTCTGCAGCAGTTCTTAATCTGTGGGTCGTGACCCTTTGGGGAGGGTGAATGACTCTTTCACAGGGGTCACATATCAGATACCCTACATATTAGATATTTACATTTATGATTCACAACAGTAACAAAATTATAATTATGAAGTAGCAATGAAATAATTTTATGGCTGAGGTCACCACAACATGAGGAACTGTATTATAGGGTTGCAGCATTAGGAAGCTGAAAACTACTGGCCTCATGGTAAAGGGCTTGCTTACCTGGGCTCAGTGCCCTGTACCACCCCCTAACACATACACACGCAACTAAAAATAAAACGGATACACAGATAAGCAAAATGAAAATGCAAAGTTGAGGCTGGAGGGACAGCTCAGCAGTACCGTGCCTGCAGAGGACCCGAGTTTGGTTCCTAGCACCCACACCAGGTGGCTCACACTGCCTAGAACCCCAGCTCCAGAGGCTCCAGCACCCTCTTCTGGGCCCCTGTAGGTACTACACTCATGTTCACAGACACACAATTTCAAAACAATAAAAATAGCCAGGTGTGATGGAATACACCTTCAGTTCTAGAGATTGGGAGGCAGAGGCTGGTGGGTCTCTAAAGTTTCAGGCCAGCCTTGGCTACATAGTGAGATCCTGCCTCAATAAATAAATAAATAAATCTTTTAAGAAATTTTTATATTGGGCAATTCTGATTAAAAACCCAGACAGGAAATTCCCCGGCCGTCCTCTATATAAGTGTGTGGGAATTGCACGTGTGCTGGTGCTGTGTATCAAACAGGTTGGGGGCAGTCTCCCTTGAAGACGCCTCAATTCCCAAGACACACACATTCCCATGATTAACCAAACACCTGAATGCGGCAGTCGGCACACAGGAGGTGACGTTCCTTCTAGTCTTTCTCCTGGACGGTGTGCCCGACTCCCGAGAGCCCTGGGCCCTCCTCAGCACCTTAGTGCCTGCCTGACCTTAGGCAGGGGTCACCAGCTCCAGCTGGCTCCCTGGAGGGAAAACAGTGCTTTGAACAGCTAGGAAAGTTAAACAAACGCAGATCTGCCAGATGCGTTTGTAGATGCGTTGGTTGTTTACGAACAAACAATGGCCGGGCGCTTCTCCTCTGGACAGTGAGAGAGTGTGACCAAACCGTGCCTTCTTGTCTCTGAAGAAAGAGGGATTGTTCCCAGGACAAAGATGCAAGGGCAGCTTTGGAGCCTGGGATGAAGTCACCACCGCTCTTCCCTCCTGTCAGAAAAGGGACAGGAAATACCATCTCTGGGGACCCAGAGGAATGCTAGCTGCTCTCCCTGTAATAAGATGCTTTGGGCCTCTTTTTAAAAACACAATAACAAACTAAGAAGAAAGAAAAGAAAAGAAAAGAAAAGAAAAGAAAAGAAAAGAAAAGAAAAGAAAGAAAAAGAAGAGCCGAGTGGCATCCTAGGTCACCTACAAGTATTATTTTCAGTTTGGTTTTCTTTTTGTTTGTCTTTTTTGGTTGTTGGGTTTTTTTTTGGGGGGGGTTGTTTTGTTTTGAGACAGGGTCTCTCTGTAGCCCTGGCTATACTGGAACTCACTGTGTAGACCAGGCTGGCCTTGAACTCAGAGATCCACCTGCCTCTGCCTTCCTAGTGCTGAGACGAAAGGGGTGTGCTACTGCACCCAGCCCTCGGTTCAGTTTTTAGTCTGTACAGAAGAAACATCCTTCAGAGAATGGGCTAGCTCAGTGGGTAAGGCGCTTGCTGGGCAAGCGTGAGGACCTGCGTTCAGATCCCCGGCGACTGTTGGAAAGCTGAGCACGGCGTGTGCACCTGTACTCCTAGTGCCAGAGAGGCAGGGATAGGAGCCCTGGGGCTCACTGGCCAGCCAGCCTAGTCAAACTGTCAGTGAAGGATGTTGCATCCAAAAATAAGGTGATGAGCAATATAGGAAGCCACCCAAAATATGACTTCTGCATGTGCATGAATGGGAGATTAAAAAAGAGAGAAAAAAATCTAAATATCATTGGGTGTCTCACACCTTTAATCCCAGCACTTGGAAGCCAGAGGTGGATCTCTGAGTTTGAAGCCAGCCTGGTCTCCTTAGAGAGTTGGATAGCTAGGGCTACATAGTGAGACCCTGTTTCAAAAAAACTGGATGGCTTGAGCCTGTAATCCTGACATGGGGGAGAGGGTAAAGTGGGGTGGGAGGCTAAGGCAAGAGATAACTAAGTTTGAGGCCAGCCTTGGCTAACTACATAATGAGTACCAAGCCAATCAGGACATCCAGACAAAGACAGTCCCCAAACAATAATAAAACCTAGCAGAGAACAACTGGAATCTAGAGAAAAGCAAGTGTCGGCCTCGGCTTACAGGCAAACGAAGAGGACATTTCTGTGGTGACTTTACGGCCCTGCAGGCTGACAGGCACTTACCACTCACACTGCAAGGAGCCGCGGCCCACTTTACATCCAACCACTGATGGTTAGAAAAGCCAACCAGAGCACTGTTGTGGAAACAGCCACTTAAACACAGATCAGGGAAAATGAAAAGGCTACGCTCACTCTGTCCCGGGAGCAGTCACTCGTCTGGAATCTTAAACACAGCTCAGATTCCAGACGGAAACAAAAGGGGACATAGAGACTTTAAAAGGGCAAAGACAGAAGGGGCCCCAGAAAGCACGTGTGGGTTGGCTCCTTGGATTGGCAGGGCTTTAGACGGAGCCTGACTATGTAGTCTAGCTGGTCTTGAACCCTCCACCCCCCCCGCCTCAGCCTCCCCAGTGCTTGAATGATGAGTGTGTACAGCCCTGGCTCCCTTTGGAATCTGACTGTAAATCTGGGGTGTGGGCTGATGTGGATCAAAGTGATAACACCTTGTGGAAGCTGATCAACCTGCTAATCTGGTGCTACGAACTCCACCTAAACCCTAAAAGGGAAACGCAAAATGGATACAGGTAAGCATTCTGCTTTCAGTTCTTAAGGACTATGCTCCGGAATCCGTAGATTAAAAGTCCTTCAATGCGGGCATTTCAGATCTCATAAAGACACCTACCTCGTCACGCTCAGGGGAGTGTCTAACCTACCACACTGGTCCACAAGGCACGGTTTGGGTCTACCTGGGCAGATGGATGAGGCTGGGTTTCCGGGCTTTATCTAGCCGCCCCTTTGTCCTTGGCTTCCCCTCGTTTTCTGGATAGGTGCCCCACCCAGAAAGCTCCAACCCAGCACCCGCACATTGTGTTTAGTCTCCCCTGCAAAGTCATCCCTGTGTGCACATGCCTTAAGGCCCGATCCTCATAGACCCTAGGTTAACTCCAATGTGACTCCGAGGACATTTCTCCCCATCTCTTCCAAGAGTACAAAGCTGTTGCTTCTAGATCAAAGCAAGCACCTCCATGATGGGCTTATGGGGGTGCCAGGTGGAAAAGAGAAACCTCCAGTGCCACATGGCTGAAAGGTCTTGTCAAATTCCGTCACCCACCAGAGGACAAGTGCAGGCCCAGGCGCATGTGGTGACGGTCTAGACACAGGGCATGCAGTGTGACACAAGAGTGCGCCATGCCTGAAGCTCATTAGAACCAGGACAGAGTAAGGGAGCATAGAGAGAGGATGCTGGAGAAGGGCAGCCGTGGAACAGAGGCTAATGAAATGCATGGCTGAGTCACAAAGGCTGGGGGATGACCCTCTGCAGTGACGAGCAACCTGCAGATACTCTGAGATGCCATATCTGAGCCTGAGTGAAGGAAAAGGCAGAAGTGGGAAACTGGCCCTTGACCTCGGATGGTCTCCAGAGCCGAGGTGAGCATGGCTGCCCGAATCACTAGAAGGGTAGTTAGTGGCACTCTTGGGTCAGCACGATGGGAAGACAGTCTGGTGACTGCTGAGTACAGGACACACTGGACGAGGAACAAATGGGAGTGGACAGGCCTGGCAGTGACTAAAACACAGAGCCAGATAGTTGCTTTGCTGACTCCAGGGCCAGCATGGAAGAAGAGAGCTGAGTGAGGAGGCACAGTGTCATCGTCTAGGTGACACATGGGACGATGAGTGGAGAAAAATCTAAGCTCAGAACATTTACTGACCCACCAGGACCGTATGCTAGACGAGAGATGGGGGTGGGGGCTCTAGCTCAGAAGGAGAGCATTTGACTAGCATGCCTTAGGTCCTAGGTTTAATCCCGGTATTGTCAGAGAGGGAGAGAGGAAAGCAGAGAGAAAGGGAATGAGGAAGAGGGGAGAGAAGAAGGAGGAAGGCAGGGAGAGAGAGAAGGAACGTCCTGGTCGTTTTTTCAAGCACATAAAATCAAGAAAAAAAATTTAAACATCCTGCCAAGGAAGCCTGTTGCCCCAATAAACAATGAAGCTTACACTTCTTTGGTTCATGCCATGGATGTGGCTCAGTGGGCCCGGGCTCCATCCCCAGCTCCCTATATATGGGGAAAGCTGCTGCCTGTTTACCATGCTGGCTCTTAGGAGGTACAGGCAGGAGGATCAGGGGCAACTTTAGCTACATAGTGACTCCAAGGCTAGCCAGGACTGTCAAAGACCCTTTCTTAAACCAAACCAAACAATCAAAACCAATAAAAGTTTCAGGGAAAACGGCTAATGATCTAAACACTTCCGGTACTCTGCAGGTGTCTGCCGAGGCCTGTGAAAGCTTCAAAAGCCACTAAAGGCATCCATAATTGCTTCCTCTACAACTTCCTAGAGAGTTACTGGGGAAAAGCAATGCTCAGCACCCGGTGATCGTGATCGATGAAGCCGATTTTCCAGCTGCAGAGAGAAGTGTGCCTGCCGCTCTGCTCAGGCTGATGAGAACATCTGGGCTCCTCAGTGGAAGCCCCATATCTCTACAAATTCCTTCCAAGAGATTAATGAGGTTCACTGTGCCGGACCCCAGATGGACACAAAAGCAGAGCTCAACCAGCCTCTAAAACTCCAGTGAGTCCCTGCACTGCTCGAAAGTCGTCAGCGGCACTGTCATCTACTCAATGACCTAGACCTCAGATAAGCTAGTCCAGGTCTCAGTCAGTGATGGGTTCAGAGGAGCCTGGAACCCGATCTGTAACTCTGTTGGAGACTGTTAATCTAATACATGAGCAGGGCTTAATTGAAGTCCGTTAACCAGGAGGCTGAAAGCTCTCCTTTGAGCTCGGCTCACTGGGGATTCAGTGGGGTGGAAGGATAATCTCACGCTCCCACAAAGGAAAGCGTTAGGCCAGGAGCAGTGGGGCAAACCCGCTAACCCAGGAGCAGTGGGACAAACCCGCTAAGCCAGGAGCAGTGGGACAAACCCGCTAACCCAGGAGCAGTGGGGCAAACCCGCTATCCCAGGAGCAGTGGGGCAAACCCGCTAACCCTTTAGAGCCTCGGTTCTTCAAAGCCAGCACCAACTATGTCAAGGATTCCAGGATAGCCTGAACATAGCAAAACCCTGTCTCAAAACAAAGGGCTAAAAAGAGCTGAATAGAGAATAGTTTAACTAATCTAAACCAGTCAAAACCAGTAAGCTACAAACCAACAAAACAATAAAAAGTACTTAAGCAATAAACAAACTGGGCCGGACACACACCTCAGAGTAGAAGCTATAAATTCATTTATGAATGAATGGCTAGAACAGAAAGATCTGATTATTAAAACAATCCGTTCTCCAGAGGACACACAGAAAACCTCTGAGATAACTGAGGGTGTAAACTACGGTGCATTGAGATGGCGCAGCCAGCATGTTAAGGACGCCTGCTGCACAGACCTGGTGCCGTAGTTCAATCCCTGTATCTACATAAAGTGGAAGGAAGGTGTCTTCCCACCAGCAATGCCCTAC
The DNA here is from genome assembly GCA_004026605.1 of Ondatra zibethicus. Lineage (NCBI taxonomy): Eukaryota > Metazoa > Chordata > Mammalia > Rodentia > Cricetidae > Ondatra > Ondatra zibethicus. The sequence goes on from PVIU01007347.1 coordinate 43,906, forward strand.
AAACCAGCTACTAAGACAGACTGAAGTGTCTGTGGGGCCTTGTTCTGATCATAGCAGAAACCAGGAAATGATATCCTCTGACCTGTGCCACTAAGGAAACTCAGGGGCCTGCAGAAGAAGGTCTGGAGGCAGGGGCTGCACGGTGCAATCAGTGGCCTTGTGGGTAAGCTAGGAAAACCACTAATGAAATAAAAGCATGCGGGCAGCCACGCTTAGGCCTGAGGTCCAGGCTGCCTGGGTGTCATCCCCCAGCTGGACCTTGTGTGACCCCACAGACCTGCACCACCTCCCTATGCTCCAGGCTCCTGAGCTGGGAATAACATCACAGACCTCATACTGGGGAGGGTTAACCTGAAGTCACAGCCAATGTCAGTTACTGCTCTAAAAGTGAGTGCAAGGGCTAATCAATCTCCCAAAAACAATCAGTTTACCAACAAACCCACAGGATGTAACCCTTTCAACTTTTTGATCTCACTATGTAGCCCTGGCTGCCTTGAAACTTGCTATGTAGACCAGGCTGGCCTCAAACTCATAGAGACTGGCCTGCCTCCGGCTCCCGAGTGCTGGGACTAAAGGTGTGCGCCACCACACCTCGCTGTTTTTGAGCCAGAATCTCTTGCAGCCCAAGCTGGCCACAAACTCATTGTGTAGCCAAGGAAAATCTTGAGTCCATGATCTTCTTTCCTTTATCTCCCAAGCAAGTTCCATAGCACTGCCTTTTTTTATTCTATTTTTTAATTTATTTTGTATCCGTGTGTGTGCACATCCTGTGTGTGGAGGTCAGAGGACAACTTGTAGGAATCAGTTCTCTTCTTCTACAATGTGAGTCCTGGAGACCAAACGTCAGGACTGAGGGCTGAGGTCTTATCCACTGAGCCATCTTGGACTCTCTCTGTCTCTGTCCCTCTCTCACACACACAAACACACACACTTTTTGAGGCAGTGTCTTGCTAAGTATTCAGTTCCATCCTCCAATTTGTAATCCTCCTGCTTCATCCCCCCCCCTCCACCAATGCTGGGATTAAGGGCCTGTGCGACCACACAGAGCTACGCATTCCTTCAGAAGAATGGTAGCTAAGCTATAGGAAAGAAGGGATGACATCACAATACCACATATGAAAATACCACAAATATGTATTTGTTGACAGACAGTCTTTCCAGTATTTCTTGAGATTTCGCAACGTTCTTAAATGTCAGTCTAATTTAACTGCAGACGGCTTCAACAAATAGAGTTGTGTTTGCAGATCCTCCTGACAGACCGTATGACTCCCAGGCCTAGACTAAGGGCTGGGGACACTCCTTAAAAACAAAAAGAGGGTTCAGTGGGTAAGAGCACTGGCTGCTCTTGCAGAGGAGACAGGTTCAGTTCCCAGCCCTCACGTGGTAGCTCGGTCTGTGACTTCTGTTCAGGGGATCCCGTACCCTCTTCGGACCACTTTGGGGACCAGGTACATAAACACAGGCAGGCAAAACACTCATACACATAAAATAAAATAAGTCTTTTTTGTTGTTGTTGTTTGAAACAGGGTTTTTCTGAATAGTCCTGGCTATCCTGGAACTTGCTCTGTAGACCAGGCTGGCCTCAAACTTGAGAGATCACCTGCCTCTATCTCCCAAGTTCTGGAATTAAAGGTGTGTGCCGCCAACACCTTCTTAAAATAAATAAATCTTAAGCAACAATGACAAAAAAACTTTTTAAAGGACATGATTTAAGAGATGATATAACAGTGTATAAAAAGATAATTAACAATGAGTAAATAATATCCATTTACAAGGTAGCAAAGGCGTATGAAGGTCCTTATCTATAAACTCTTAGAACTAAGTAGACATTAACACATCATGTGTGTGTGTATTCGTGTGCACATGAGCACATGTACAGTGTGTGCATGCACTGGGGATGGAAGCCAGGGCTCTGTACAGGGAAGGCAAGTGTGCACCACTGAGCCACAACCCCACCCTCACTGCTGAAAGGAAAGTGCTCTCCACTGCACTCCACTCCCAGCCCTGGGCCACACCCGCTACTTCCCAGCTGTTGCTACTCTTCTCTCTGCCTGGCACTTCTTACACACCCACCTTCTGCAATGCTGACCTATGAGGTGGGCACCGACGTCCTTGTCCTGGAAGACCAGACATTTCCGTGTGAGGGAGGAGAAAAAACACCTCATGCTGCTGTGGGGGCAGGGGCTAGTGGAGGCGTGTGTGATCATACGCACAAGGTCCCGTCACTAGATACCCTGCCCCCCCAAATCTAGATGCTGTTAAGTACTATGCAAAGAGTAAAGCCAGGAACTGGAGAGATGGCTCAGAGGTTAAGAGTGCTGGATGCTCTCAAAGAGGACCTGAGTTTAGTTCCCAGCACCAATGTCGGGTGGCTCAGCTCACAACAGCCTGTTAACTCCAGTTTCTAGGGGATCAGATTCCTTCTTCTGGCTTCAGGGGGCATCTGCACACATGTGGTATACATACAAACCAACTGTCTCTGACTCTGTCTCTCTCTTTAAAAACGTGGCAATATTGTGGACATGGTGGCGCATACCTTTAATTCCAGCACTCACTCTGTGAGGCCATCTGGTTCCAAGACAGCTAGAGCGGTTACGTGCAGAAACCCTGCTGACTCAAAAAGCAAAAAACAAAAACAAAACATTGCAAAGCAAGGGAAGGTGAAGTGGGAGAGGCCAGAGGAATCTGGTAATTTAAGTGAGGTGGTTGGGAAAGTCTGCTCAGAGAAGGAAACATTCATTCGGGAGAAACAGGCCCTGAGGTGTGTGGCAAAGGCTTTCTGAGGGAGAAAAACCTGCACAAAGACCCTGAGGTCAGAGCACAGAGAAGCCAGCCAGGAACTACACAGCTGGAGGAGAGGAATGGGGGAGGGCTGGGGCTCTGCGGCACTTCCCATTTTCTGACTCAGACCTCCAACGGAATGGACACCTGCTAAGGAGGGAAAAGCAGTTTCAGTTTGGGGAGCCGGCTACAGTGCTAAACTGTGGGCAGAAAGGGTCAGTGGCAAGAGCACAGCAGAGCCCTAAACAGGATGAAGACGAAACCTTTGCAAGGGTCAAGGCGAGTTCACAAGCAGGGCAACAGGCCAAGGCAGCCTCCAGAGCCCGTGTATTTATTTTATCTTTATACTATGCGGTTCTGTCTCACTGCTTCCCAGCTGCTTCACAAACTACAATGCCCCACCGGGTGGGCGGTGGTGGCACACGCCTTTAATCCAACACTCAGGAGGCAGAGGCAGGTGGATGTCTGAGTTAGAGGCCAGCCTGGTATAAAGAGTGAGTTCCAGTACAGCCAGAGCTACACAAAGAAACCATATCTTAAAAAACACAAATAAACAAGCCAAATGCCTTCCTTGATGACTGGTTCGGTAGAGAATGCTGTCAGGCTTTTAGGGCTCTGACACACAGCTGGTTCCTCGATCTTGGAGTTGTGGACATGTGGGCCAGCTAATTGGATGCGACAAGAGGCCTAACAAGTGGGCCCTGTGAGCCTCCACTGACAGGACACCAACTACAGGCTCAGGTAAGAAGCTCAGCAAGTAAAGGAATCAACACCTCCAAGTTGTCTTCTGACCTCTAAACATACATCATGATATATATTAGTATACTCACGTAATAGACACACACATGCACATACACTTTGGCCTTGAATTTCCAATCTGCTGGCCTCTGCCTTCCATGTACACTATGACACCTGATTCTAATTTTATTATATATATTTTTATGTGTATGAGCATTTTGCCTGAATGTACGCATGTGTACCACATTTGTGCTTTGTACCCAAGGAGGTCAGAAGAAGGTCTTAGACCTCTTAGAATTGGATTTACAGATGACTCTGAGCCACCATGTGGGTACTAGAAACTGAACCTGGGTCCTCTGCAAGAGCAGTTAGTGCTGTTAACCAATGAACCCTCTCTCCAGCCCCCAATTTCCCCCCCCAGACAGGGTGTTACTATGTCACCCTGGATGATCTAGAACTCATTATATAGACTAGTCTGGCCTTGAATTCAAAGAGGTCCACCTGCCTTCTCTACGGCTCAAGTGCTGAGATTAAAGCGTGCGGTACGCATCTGCCCCCCCACCCCCCGTTTTTGTTTTAGACAGGGTCTTACTATGCAGCCTCGCAGGCGTGGAACTCATTGTGTAGCCCATGTGGTCACTAAATTTGCAGAGAACTTTCTGCCCCTGCTTCCCCAGCACTAGCAGTACAGACAGTACAGACACCCCAATATACATTACCGATTTCCTCTCCTGCTTCAGCTCCTGCACGTAGCGCATCAGGTCCACCGTGATCTGTGATGTCATGTTCTCGGAGATGACCTCATGCTGCCCAGCATAGTCGTTCATCTCATTCAGGGTGGAAAGAAACGCCTTACATGCCGTGTACCTGGGGAGAGAGCACACGGGCTCTCCTCAGACGAGCCTACCCCATCCTCACACACTGTCCATGAGGAAAGTAATTAAAATCCGGCTGCTCTGCACCTGCCTCCCATGGGATCTTGCCAGTTCATTACACAATGGCTCAGAATTAATTATAACAAACACGGCCATAGGTGTTCTGCGAAATGCAGTATCTGGTTCTGTTCATTCTGAGTCCAGAGATGGTCCTAAACCCACCCTCCCGTGCTCACTAAACACACTAGGCCCCTGGACCTACATCAAAGGCGATGTTTCCACCATGTACAATGACACATCACTGCTGACTGAGACAGACACAGTTCTTGGGTGGGTGAACATTGAAAGCTTCTGACTCTATGGGACAGAGTCACCGATTCTAGGACAATGGTTCACAACCTGTGGGCCATGACCCCTTTCACAGTAACTGCACATCAGATATTTACATTATGATTCACAACAGTAGCAAAATCACAGTGATGAAGTAGCAATGAAAATAATTTGATGGCTGGGGTTACCACAACATTTGGAACTGTATTAAAGGGTCGCAGTATTAAGAAGGGTGAGCCCCTCCTCGGAGGCTTATACCCCATGCTGCCTGTCCATGCTTGCAGGGCCTCCTGAAACTCTCTTTATTTACTTCAATGGAACTGGTCTGGAGTGGGTCGAGTGGCTCAGGGCCAGGGAGGTAAAGGAAGTGTTCTCACTGTTGCCAGAAAGTTGAAAAATGGCACAGGCAGTAAGCACGCACTTCCCGCCCCGCCCTCACAACCACCACCAAGCACACACATCTCACCACACATCCACCAGCAGCGGACATACTTGTATTCTTCTTCTTCCTTCGAGTTCTTCTTGGGTTGGTATTTCTTTGAAAGATTCCTAAGACAAAAATGCAGACTTGTCACCTTCTTAGGAAACACACAGGGACGTCAGAAATGAAAGAGGACCTGTGTGCTTTGGTAGTTTATTAAAAATTCCAAAAGTTATGCAATTAAAACCCATTTGTGACCAGGCAGTGGTGGCGCACAGCTTTAATTCCAGCACTCGGGAGGCAGAGACAGGCAGATCTTTGTGAGCCTGGTCTACAAAATGAATTGCAGGACAGGCTCCAAGCAACAGAGAAACCCTGTTTCAAAAAACAAAACAACAACAAAAATTTGTGGGGTCAGCAAGATGGCTCAGGGGGCAAAGGCAGCCTGGCACCAAGCCTGATGGCCCGAGTTTGATCCCCAGGACCCATGTGCTGGGAGAGAACCGACTCCACAGAGCTGCCCTCTGCCCTCCGCATGCCACGGCACACACACCCTCACACACATATCATACACAATAATAAAAAAAATTTTAAAAACTGCCAGTCCAACAGATGACAGGAGACTCACCTCTGTCATTTGTACATACACCTACATACATAAGACTGTTCTTCTATAGACATGTGGGTATGTAGATTAATACACACAGATATAAAAAGCAACCTTTGTCTACTGTCTCCATACCTATTCAATATAGTTCTTGAGGTCCTAGATAGAGCAATAAGACACCAAAGGGAGATCAAGGGGATACAAATTGGAAAAGAAGAAGTCAAACTCTCACTGTTTGCTGATGATATGATAGTTTACATAAGTGATCCCAAAAATTCTACCAAGGAACTTCTACAACTCATAAACACTTTCAGCAATGCAGCAGGATACAAGATTAACCCAAAGAAATCAGTAGCCCTCCTGTACACAGATGATAAAAGGACTGAGGAAGAAATCAGAGAATCAACACCCTTCACAATAGCCACAAATGGCATAAAATATCTCAGAGTAACTCTAACCAAACAAGTGAAAGACTTGTATGACAAGAACTTTAAATCTGAAGAAAGAAATTGAAATTTAAATCTTTTCCACTTTCCAGAAAGTAGAAAGACCTCCCATGCTCTTGGATAGGCAGAATTAATATGGTAAAAATGGCAATCTTACTGAAAGCAATCTATAGATTCAACGCAATGCCCATCAAAATCCCAGAAAAATTCTTCAAAGACCTCAAAAGAACAATACTCAACTTCATTTGAAAAGCAAAAAACCCAGGATAGACAAAACAATCCTGGGCAATAAAAGACCTTCTGGAGACATCACAATCCCTGACTTCAAACTCTACTACAGCGCTACAGTACTGAAAACAGCCTGGTACTGGCATAAGAACAGACAGGAGGACCAGTGGAACCGAATAGAAGACCCGGATATCAATCCACACATCTTCAAACACCTGATATTTGATAAAGAAGCAAAAAATATCAAATGGAAAAAGAAAGGATATTCAACAAGTGGTGCTGGCATAACTGGATATCAGCATGTAAAAAAATGAAAATAGACCCATATCTATCACCATGTACAAAACTCAAGTCCAAATGGATCAAAGACCTCAACATAAAGCCAGCCACACTGAACCTTATAAGAGAAAGTGGGAAGTACACTTGAACGCATTGACACAGGGAACCACTTCCTAAATAGAACCCCAGCAGCACAGACACTGAGAGAAACAATTAATAAATGGGACCTCCTGAAACTGAAAAGCTTCTGTAAAGCAAAGGACATGGTCAACAAGACAAAACAACAGCCTACAGAATGGGAAAAGATCTTCACTAACCTCACATCAGACAGAGGTCTGATCTCCAAAATATACAAGGAACTCAAGAAATTGGACACCAAAAGAACACATAATCCAATAAAAAAAAAATGGAGTAAAGACCTAAACAGAGAACTCTCAACAGAGGAATCTAAAATGGCTGAAAAGATACTTAAGGAAATGTTCAACATCCTTAGTCACCAGAGAAATGCAAATCAAAACAACGCTGAGATTCCATCTTATACCTGTAAGAATGGCCAAGATCAAAAACACGGACGACAACTTATGCTGGAGAGGTTGTGGGGAAAAGGAAACACTTCTGCATTGCTGGTGGGAACACCAAGATGGTACAACCCCTATGGATGTCAGTGTGGCGATTTCTCAGAAAATTAGGAAACAACCTTCCTCAAGACCCAGTAATACCACTTTTGGGTATAAATCCAAAGGATGCTCAATCGTGCCACAAGGACATGTGCTCAACTATGTTCATAGCAGCTTTGTTTGTCATAGCCAGAAACTGGAAACAACCTAAATGCTCCTCGATCGAAGAATGAATTAAAAAAATGTGGTACATTTATACAATGGAGTACTACACAGCAGAAAAAAATAACGACAGCTTGAATTTTGCAGGAAAATGGATGGAACTAGAAAACATTATTTTGAGTGAGGTAACCCAGACACAGAAAGACAATTATCACATGGACTCACTCATAGGTAGTTTTTAAACATAAAGCAAAGAAAGCCAGCCTACAAACCACAATCCCAGAGAACTTAGACAACAATACGGACACTAATAAAGACTTACATAGATCTAATCTACATGGGAAGTAGAAAGAATAAAAAGACAAGATCTCCTGAGTAAATTGGGAGCATGGGGACTTTGGGGGAGGGTTGAAGTAGGGAGGGGAGTGGCAGGGAGAGGAGCAGAGAAAAATGTAGAGCTCAATAAATATCATGGGGAAAAAAATCCCCATTTAAAAAAATAAAAATAAAAAGCAACCTTTTCTGTAAGGGTGCATATTGAAGGGTGCGGGGAGAAAAAGTACTTCATATGGAGAGATCCTCTCAGATGCATGTAGTAAGACTAAGTCACTGCAGAGCCAGCTTGGAGGGGACAAAGTCACTGCAGAGTCAGGCTGGAGGGGACAAAGTCAATGCAGAGCCAGGCTGGAGGGGACAAAGTCACTGCAGTGCCAGCTTGGAGGGGACAATCGGGGTGGGCAGGATGAGCATGGATTCTTTTGTGTGTGGAAGCTGGGCACACTGAAGAGTCCCGTGGCTACCGTCCAGGCATTTTTAGTGCAGTTTGAAATAGTAACCATTCCTTTGTTAGCCATAACTTACAAACTGAAAACACCTCACATAAAAATTCCCAAAACTGTGATGTTAAACGAAGTACTTCTTTAAATCCACAGTCTCTTTTTAGCTTCCAGACCTGCACAGCCATAAAAATAATTTCCATGCTACATGGAACTGAGGGAAGCTGAACCTATATGCGGTAAGGGCTGCTCCTAAGGGCCGGCCAGAGGCCTCAGTGGCACCAGGCCTGATGACATGAGTTTGGTACCCAGCACCCGCCCCATGGAAGGAGAGAACTGATTCCCACAGGTTGACCTCTGACATTCACATGTGCACTGTAGCTGCCCCCCCATAAACAAACAAACAAATAAAATTTTAAAAGCTTATTCTGCAGTCCATGCTGGCCTTGAATTCGTGATGATTCTCCTGCCTCAGGCTCCTGAGTACTGGGATGATAGCCCAGGCCATCAAGGCCCGCTAAAAAGGGTATTCTTTTCCCCCGGGATTCAATATGTAGCCAGGACGGCCTCAGACTCACAGATTTGCCTGCTTCTGCCTCCAGATTGCTAGAACTAAGAATGTGTGCCATCGTGTGCAACCATCAGCATAAAAATCCCCTTTTACCATCAGTCCCTAAGTAAGGACAAAGATCTGTCATGAGTGATATTCTGTTGAGACCCTATGTAGCCCTGGCTGGCCTGGAACACTTTATGCATACCAAGCTGGCCTCAAACTCACAGAGATCTACCTGCCTTTGCCTTCTGCGTGCTGGGATTAAAAGCATGCGCCACCATGACCGCCCCCAACTTTTTTACAAAAGTCTGAGTGAAAGTGTGTGTGATGTGTGGTATATTTGCATCCAAGCATCCATACACACACACACACATGCAGAGAGCAGCAGCCAGGGTCCTGCTCTCCCTCTCTCTGCCTTGTTTCCTTGAGACAAAACCTGGAGCCAAGCTGGCAGTCAGCAAAGTCTCAGTGACCGTATAGTCTCCACACCTTGCAGCTCTGGAACTATAGGCATAAATGGCCATGCCCAGCTATTTTTGCGGGTTCTGGGGATTTGAACTCACATCCTCATGCTTGACCAACATGCATTCTTACCCACTGAGGCATCTCCAAAGCTCCAAGTCCGAGGTTCTTTTCTCTATAAACCCTTCCCAACCCCTTGTCTAGGGACAGGCTTCCTGGCCTTGTAGTGAGCTTTTTTTGTTTGTTTTGTTTTTTAAACAAAAGCAAGCATGCAGGGAAGCCCTCAAAACATCACTTTCACATTCATGGGATCCGCTGAGGAACAAAGTGTGCATCCTATACGAAACCAGCTCTTTGGGTCGAGAAGGGAAGAGGAGACTAGGAGTTCATGAGGCTGCTGGCTAAGGCCCGGCCAACGCTGCGAACCATGGGAGGGCTTTCAAAGTGGATCTTTGGGCCCCTTTCCAGGTACTCTGAACAGGACGGTCAGGGTGGAGCCCAGGAATGTTTGGGGCTGTTCTTCCTTTTATTTTTCTGAACCACAAGATGACAGTGGCAGGAGAAGGGTGCTTTCCCAACAAAGGAAAAGGACTGCATAGAAGGTGACCAGGACCCTGGCTGGAGGCACTGACCTATAATCCCAGCTACTTAGGAGGCCTAGGCAAGTGGATCCTAAATTCAAGGCTTGAGTGGACTGTGGAGTCAGTTCAAAGTTAACCAGGGCTTTTATGTCTCAAATAAAAAATATAAAATGGCAGGGTAGTGGTGGTGAATACCTTTAATCCCAGTACTCAGGAGGCAGAGACAGACAGACTTCTGTGAGTTAGAGGCCAGCCTGGTCTACATAGAGAGTTTCAGGACAGGCTCCAAAGCTACACAGAGAAACCCTGTCTCAAAAAACCAATATATATATAACCAGGGTGTAGTTGAGTAGTACAGAGATTGCAGAGAGACAGAGAGAGAGTGAGAGGCAGACAGACAGACGGGGATGGGAAGGTTTGCATCATTAGACAATAAACAACTGCAGCAAGATGCCTACCCTCAGTCCACACACTTTGGAAAGGGGTACCTGAGAACAGAGATGCATGATTTGGAGGCAACTTAGAACAGGTGCTGATTCCACCCACCTGGCCACATGAAGGGAAGTAAGGCCACAGAACTGAGTCCGTTCAGACAGAAGCAAACCGAACAGGGAGGACACACTCAGGGACAGGGGAGCTGCCCTGACAATACCCATGCTGCCCCTTCCCATTTGTGAGCTCTGAAGACATGGGCAAAATGTGGGCTAGCCTCTGGTCTCCACTCCTCAGCCCTCAAGCTGCAGGCATGCAGAACTCCTCACAAACCTAGGGATTCCACAGGAACAAGGCCACTTCTCCTGAACGACTCAGTCCACAGCCAAGGAGTTTCAGGACAGACAATAACTCAGAATCCCTAAGTCAGACCCCTTCCCCAGCCAAGAGCTGTGCCCAGCCTCCAAGCAGAGCACACAGCAAGCCCTTCAGCTTCAGCATCTGAATAAAAAAATCCCAAGGGACAGTCACTTTCAGGGCCATCGGCATAAGATGGGTGTGCTGGGAGTCAGTTGAAAGATGCTCAACCTCATTTCCTTCAGTCCTTGTGACAGGTAGTCCTCATGGTCAGCATGACCCGAGGTAGAGTCACCATGGAGTAAGTATACCCCAAGTGTGTGTGGGAGCACACTTCCAGAGAGGTTTAATGGAGGCAGGAAGATGCACTCTGCATGTGGGTAGCACCATGCCATGGGCTGGGGGCCCCGACTGAAGGAAAAATGACTCTGGCACCAGCATTCACCTCTTTGCTTCCTGACTGTAGCCACACTGTAACCAACCTCCACCATGATGGACTGTGTCCCCCCCCCAAACTGTGAGCACAAGCAAACCCTTCCTTCCTATTGCTCACAGTGACGAGAAAAGTCACTCAACACCTTCAGAAGGCAGAACTTCTCACTATTCAGATTTTACAGTTGAAGAAGATGAATCCCAGAGAATGATGTGCCCCAAATCAAATTCTGTGAAGGAAGCACAGGACTGCCTCCCCAGCACTGGGGACCTCGAAGATGAGCTGGGCCGCTTCGCCAAACTCTCCAAGTCAAGCAGACCCAATGGGAAAAGGTTGTTCAGGCACTGAAGGAAGGAGAAGGGAAGGAGGAAAGAGGAGGAAGCCCAACCTGGAGGAAAATGAAAAGCACACCAGAAAAACAAGTAACTCAGCCCCCTCCCCGGAGTAGTTCGCACTAATGACAAACCTGAAACACAGATGCACAGCGATAGAGGCGATGGAGCCAACAGAGCCGAGAGGGACAGGAAGAGCGATGCCAGACTCAGGAAACAAACTTTGGGTGAAAACACACCAGTGGCGAATGAATAAACACACCGGGCTTTATCAAATTCCACAAGAAAGGAGCAAGGTAACCACAGTGCCAAAACAGGAACATTAACTGGAGAGCTCATGCCCAGCATCCAGGCAGAGCTTGGACGCATGGTCACACTGCACGGATTGACTCAGAAAAGGTCAAGTTTTCCACAAGGAACACGCTCTGAGTGGCCGCAGCCTTTCCCACCAAGGCCATGCAGGCATTGACCATGTTTAAAAAGGCAAACGGCATGGCCAGAGGAAAGCCCAGGCATGCAAGGCTTTTAGGCATTTGCCAGAAAAACTTTGGAGACTTAGTCAGAAAGAAATGGGGAATTGCTGAGGAACTAAGTGCCTGCTTCGTCGAAAGCCAGCAGACAGGGAACAGCAAGGCGACTCAATGGGTAATGATTCAGGAAAGAGACAATGATGACCCAGGGGTAGCGTGCTGCCAACAAGCAAGGGGCCGGATCCTGGGTCAGAATGGGGAGTAGAGTAGATGGTTGGTCTGTCCTGATGGCTTGGTGAGGGAGGTGAGAACACTAACAGGACTCTGGAACTTCTGCCCTAAGCCAGGGGGGCCACAGTCACAGGAGAGGTGGACAGGTGGAACCCGAGCCAGTGCTTTCAGACATGTGTGGATGCAGGCATCGGTCAGAAATCTCAGTGAGCTTTCTGTAAGCTGCTTCCGGAGTCTGGGAGAGATGGAAACAGCGTGGAGAGACACGGTTGGAAGGGAGTGATTGCTACACCCATAGGTGATAAAGCCTAATACAGTTGGGGTCAAGGAGAGAGCACAGACTGGGGCGAAAGAAACAGGAACTGGATGCCGCACATAGCAGCATTAAGAGCGAGGATAAAAATCAGTGACGTGGGAGGAACCCAAGAGACTGTCATTTGGTCTCCAGGGAAGGAAGATGCTTCCAAGGAGGACAAAGGACCATTTCCATGCCCACCAAAGCTGCAGACGGGGCTCCACAGCACAAAGTGAAAGGACTGAGGCACCAGGAAGAAACCCAAGAGAAATGAAGAGGGAAGACCCATGACTAGGCTGTGATGCAGCACATTCTGTCTTTTCCTTCCTCCTTCCCTCTCTCCCTGGAGACACGGAGTCAGTTCTCTCCTTCCACTAGACTCAAACTCAGAGAGATCCACCTGCTTCTGCCTCCCAAGTGCTTAGCCATGCAGTGTAACCCATTTCACATGAATGACAACGTATCAGGACTAACCAATGTGAAGCAGTCACTTGCTAGTAAGACCCAGACTTTTGTGGGGTTCTAGAAATTGACCTGGATCCAGCTAGTAGGAAACAAACTTTCTTGGTTTCTGCGTTCCAGCTACTCAATGTCAACAAACTGTGTCATGCTAAGAGTTTCCCACAGCTAGCACTGAGATGCTTATTTAAGCAAAAATGATAACCTTGTGGCATCCTAGATTGTAATAACTGAGGATGACCTTGAACTCCTGATCTGTCTGCCTCCACCCCCGAGTGCCTGCTCCACCACACCCAGTTCACGTCATGCTGGGGATGGAACCTAAAGCTCCGAGTGTGCTAGGCAAGCCCTGTACCAGCTAAGCCAAGCCATGTCCCCAGCCCTTTAGCGACAACTTGAAAATATTTTATATCCCAAACAAATTTCCCAGATAAATTGAAAGGTTTAGGAAAGCTCACAGCTCCCCAGAAGGAGAGGGAATAACTTGTGCTATTCCTTCCTTTTTTTATTTTTTTTTTTTTTGTGCCATTCCTTTCTAACAGTGACCTCCAACTAAAACTTCCCAAGGAATTTCATTCTGGCACAAGAGAAAAGCTAAAGTTGGGTTGGTCTGGGCCAGCAAGATGGTTCAGCGGGTAAAGAAGTTTGCTGCATAAGCCTGGTGACCTGAGTTTGAACCCTGGAACATGCAAATAAGAATGGAAGGGAGACTGGCTCCACAGAGTTGTCTCTGACCTCATTTGTGCTGTGGCATGCATATTCCTACACGCGCGTACACACATACATGCACGCATACACGCGTGCGCACACACACGGAGTCCTGCACATGTACACACATACTTCTGCATACACTCATATACATTTATACACATACACACACACACTCCTGAACACACTTTCACACACACACTCCTATACATACTCATACACATACTCATACATAGACACTCCTAGACGCACACACTCACACCCCCCCCCCCACAGGCTGAAGACTGATATTGATATGTCACAAACTTCTGACAACTTATCAGACCACCTCATAGGACACACTAGAGCTAGGACATCGACATGGACGGAGCAGTGATGGGACAGGACTGCTTACCCTGTGCACGTCCTGCTTTTCATTTAAACGCTGGGCCACCAGGAGCCATAGACGGACTTGGAGGTCACTGGACTTCTCTGTTCCTCTCCCCGATGTGGCCACACTGAGTAAAGATCCTTTCTCTGCTTTGCACTCCCACTAGACTCTTTCATGGGTGTGTTGGGACAAGTGGCCGGGACTAGCTTGCGGGAGATGCCTGGGCCTGGGTTTCAACCTAAAGCCCCCATCACAGTTCTTTCCAGAGCTGATCCCTGGGACCCCACACACCTGCTGGAGTGCGAAACAGTGAGAATGCCCACTAGTTCAAGTACTGCTAAAGCCAGGCAGAGGTACAGTCTGTGAGCCCAAGCCCAATCCTGCACTAAAGAAGAAAACGGTCCAGATGTGTACCAGTGGCCTGAGAGGGCTGGGGAGGGGGCTCAACAGGTCAAGGCATTGGTGCCAAGCCTGTGGCTTGAGTTCAATCCCAGAAGCCCACATGGTGGAGAGAACACAAAGTTGTCCTCTGACCTCACACTGCTGGCAGTGGCGTGTCCACCTTCTCCATACATACACAATAAACAAATAATGTAATTAAAATTTAATAGCAAAAAAGGAGCCCAGCATGAGTGGAAACAGCCAGCTGATGAGTGACAGGAGAGCCGTGGAAGCCCACTCAGGAAAATAGAGAGCAGGGAAATATAAGCAAATGACCGCAACGCAGCAAAACTCCCAGCCAGTGCGGGGCAAAGGAAGTCAGAGTTTTTGTGTCTTTTTTTTTTTTTTTTTTTTTTAGGGTTTCTCTGTGTAGCCCGGCCTCCAAGTGCTGGGATTAAAGGTGTGTGCTGCCACCGCCTGCAAAGTCTGATTTTTCAAGGATCAGAGCCAATGCGCACATCTACAGGAAACTCATGGCAAGTGCTACTGATCCACACCAGTGATGGCAAGCGAGGGCTAGTCGGGAGCCTTACATGTGGGTTCCTGTGCTTCTCTGTGCACGTGTATATTCCAATATGAAGTTTACTGACAGCCAAACTTCTCCAAAATTCATTAAAAGAAAACAAAGAACCAAGCCTAGAGGCCAGGTGCAGAGGACAGGGTGACGGGTGAGGGATAGGGTAAAAGTGGGGATTTATCTAGAGGCCCAAGACCCCGACTTTAACGGGAAACACTGTGAAACAAACCACAACAACGCAGACCAAAAGAAAACACAACGGAACAGGAGTGTGAACACACACCTGCAATTCCAGCTCTCAGGAGGACCAGGGGCTCAGGCCAGCCTCCACTATACAGTGAATTCAAGGCTAGCCTGAGTCACAAGAGACCTTGCCGCAAACAGAAAAATTGAACAAACTAAAGTACAAGCTTCATTTTTTATTTTTACTGTCTTATGAAAAATTAATTTTCTATGCAAAAAACAGCTATTTCCAGTGACACATTACTTTACAAGAAAAGATTACACACACACTGTGAAATAAGAATAGAAATCAAGCTTGCATCTGGCTGGTAAGACAGCATATGCTGGGGGTGGGCGGAAGGGGTTAAAGGGCTTGCCACCCAGCCTGATGATCTGAATTCAATCCCAGGAACCCACACTACAGAAGAAGAGAAAACCAACTCCTTGGGTTGTGCTCTGACCTCCACACAAGTGCTTGGCACGTACATTCCTCTGCCCCACAAATAAATAAATGTAATTAAAAAATTAATAAAAAAAAAAAAGAGAAACAAGCCTTTCTTTCTCGTATTTGCAGGGCCACAGCCGAAACCTTACCTGAGCTGCTTGGCATAGCTGAGCTCAATGTCAGTCCTCTCCTTGACAAACTTGATGTATTTTTCAAGAATGTCGATTCCCCACTGTGTATGTTTTTCTAAGTTGTCAAACTGATCCTGTTTGAAAAGAGAGAGAGGGGAGAGTTTATTGTCTCTTTCCAGCCACCAGCTCCAGGGAGCGGCCCTCCCCATCATTCACCTATCCAGCCACCAGCTCCAGGGAGCGGCCCTCCCCATCATTCACCTATCCAGCCACCAGCTCCAGGGAGTGGCCCTCTCCATCATTCGCCTATCCAGTCACCAGCTCCAGGGAGCAGCCCTCTCCATCATTCACCTATCCAGCCACCAGCTCCAGGGAGCAGCCCTCTCCATCATTCACCTATCCAGGAAAGCATCTCTAACATTTTCCATGATGACTCAGGGACTTTTCTGTTGAGAGCGTTACATCAACATTACCAAATTTGGTTTGAGCACGGTCCAGAATTAGGATCTGCAACCCATTCATCCCTGCTCTCTCTTCCCTTTAGACACATAACTTCTATATATAATTAATGCTTCATTACAAAGGAAAATGTCTCGATGCCAAAAGCTGACAGGTGAAACACACACACACACATACACACACACACACGAGCAGAAGAGATGGCTCAGTAGTTAAGAGCACTTGTTGCTCTTATAGAGGGCTAGAGTTTGGTTCCCAGCACCCATAGGCAAAACTCTAGCTCCTGGGGATCAGAAACCCCTTCTAGACAACTGAAACACCTTCATATACATACACAATAAATAAAAAATAAATTCTTATTTTTTTTAATGTATATGGGTGCTTTGCCTATGTGTATGTAAGTGTACCATGTCCCTGAATTCAAAGTTACAGACAGTTGTGAACTGCCATATGCGTGGTGGGAATCAAAGCCTGGTCCTCTGGAAAAGCAGCCAGTGCCTTTAACAGCTGAGCCACCTCTCCAGCTTTGCCCTCTCCTTTTTAGTTGGGACAGGGTCTCACTATATAACCCTGGCTGGCCTGGAACTCGCCTGCCTCTGCCTCAGGAGTGCTGGCACTAAAGACGTGTGCCACCATACTCAGCATTTTTTTTTTTTTAGGACAAACCAGCTGCTTAAATTTGGAGAGAGGAGGTGGTAGGGGAAGGGTTATGAAATTTGGCATTTTTCAAATGAGTAAAACAGTTCAATGTGGACTTTGTTACACTGTGTGTCGCAAACAGTGGTTGGATCCAGGGAACCAAAACTGAGCAGGGGTGAACCGCACCTTTCAGTGCCTCTTGGAGTTCACCTTGGGTGCTTCTGGTCTAAGAGCAAGGCAGGCAGGTGTGCTGGCTGCAGAAACTCTGATGGGTTTGTCCCCCTGGACTGCAGGTGAGGATGGGAGGGCACTAGGGAATGGGCAGGGGTGACGACATTGGAGACAGTGGAGGGTCAGGTTATCCAAAGCCTGCAGTGCACAGTGAGGAGCTCAGAATCTCTAGCAGGCACAGACTGCTCTTGCAAAAGTGTGACCACAGGTCTGCATGGAATCATGCAGGAGGCCAGGAGACTGTCCTAATGGTCTGAAAATGAGAGCAGGAGGGAGTCATTTTGGAGACACTTGGCAAACGCTACTGTAAGCGACATGTTAGCTGCAAACTCTAAGCAAGGGGGAAGGGCTCCAGGGTGACTTGGGTTCGACTTCCTGAGTGCAAATAAATAGTTCATACAGGGAGGAAGACTCTGTGCAGTTTGGCCATGCGAGTCTAGAGTTTGGTACGCACACAGCTCCTGGAAGCGCAGATGGACTGACTCACAGTAGGATGCCAGGGAGTGGACAGGTCTGAAAGGACAGCCACAGATTGGAGTGCCAGAGGGTGGGCAGCACCACACAAGAGCAGCCAGGAGCACTGGCCCAGAAAGTGGAGCCGGAGAGCGTGGAACAGGGCCAGAGAATGCATTAGTGCAACCAGGACGAGTCTGGAGCCAGGTCAGATGGGAAGACTGCTGCTGCTCACAGGGAACCTCAGAGAGGACAAAGCTCTGGCCAGCCACAGCACTTCACCGACGCAGGCCACCAACCATTTCAAAGGCTGTGCTGCGTGTCCCTAGTGCACCCAGAAGCCCTGCCTAGTTTCACCAAAACATGCAAAGCAATACATAAATGACACATTTCAGCTGATCTTCCTAGCCCTTTCCCTGAGATATGATTGACATTGGCACACTGCTGAGGCTATCGCTCAGCTGATGGAGTGCTGGCCTAGCACATGACGCCCCGGGTTCCTCATGAACCGGGTGTGAGTGCTCACACCTGTGATCTCAGGTCTCAGAAGGGGATGGCAGGGGGATCGAAGTTTAAGGCCATCCTCAGTTACATAGCAATTTTGAACAGCCTGGGGTGCGGGTGAGCTGGAGATGGCTCAGTGCTTAAGACGACCTACTGTTCTTATAGAAGACGTGAGTTCTAGTCTCAGCATCCACTTTGCCCTGTGTAACTCCAGGGGATCTTAGGCTTCTTCTGACTTCCTCGAGCACTGTACTTATGTACCCAAATCTACACTCATGAACACACACATACAAATAATAATAATAATAAAAATAGCCAGGCGGTGGTGGCACACTTTTTAATCCAAGCACTTGGGAGGCAGACAGATCTCTGTGAGTTCAAGGCCAGCCTGGTCTACAGAGCAAGTTCCAGGACAGATTCTAAAGCTACAGAGAGAAACCCTGACTCAAAAAACAAAAAAACAAAAACAAAATAAAACAACAACAACAAAAATCCCAAAAAAACAAAAAATCAAATAATAATAAAAAATAAACATGGCATATCAAGTTGCGGTAAGATCAGGCACATCCTCTCATATTAAAGCTGGATGAGGCGACCCAACAGGAGGAAAGGGGCCCAAAAGCAGACAAGAGTCAGAGACAGCCCCTGCTCCCACTGTTAAGAGTCCCAAAAGAACACCAAGCTACTCAGCCATAATATATGCAGAAGACCTAGGTCAGACCCCATGGGCTCCCTGATTTCTCCAAACCCCGAGTCCCAGTCTATTGATTCTGTGAGTCATGTTCTCGTTGTGTCCCAGACCCCATAAAACCTTTTTAAAGAGGCTGTACATCTTTTATTCCTTCACTTTTTAAATTTTTTTTTAAAAAAAAGAAAACAAATTATCTTTCCCCATTTCACATACCAATCCTAGTTCCCACTCTCTACCCTCCTGCCATTCCCTCCAAGTAGTCCCCCCACCCCCCCAATTCACTCCTCAGAGAGGGTAAGGCACAGTGCTTTGGGGAAGGTCCAAGGCCCTCCCTGCTATATCCAGGCTGAGCAAGGTATCCACCCAAAGAGAACAGAGTCCCAAAAAAGCTAGTACAAGCAGTAGGGATAAATCCTGGTGCTACTGCCAGTGGCCTCTCAGTCTGCCCCAGCCATGCAACTGTCACCCACATTCAGAGGGACTTGTTTGGGCTTATGCTGGTTCCTTCCCTGTCTGGCTGGAGTTGGTGAGCTCTAGATGCCTCTCAACTGAAGAATGGATAAAGAAAATGTGGCACATTTACACCTTAGAGGAGTACTCAGCGGTAAAAAATAATGACATCTTGAATTTTGCATGCACATGGATGGAACCAGGAAAAACTATCCTGAGTGAGGTAACCCAGACCCAGGAAGTCGAATGTGGTATGTACTCACTCATAAGTGCTGTAACACAAAGGATATTGAGCCCATAGTTCATGATCCTAAGGAAGATAAGCAACAAGGTGAACCCTAAGAGAAACATAGTAGATCCACCTGGAAAGAGGAAATAGACAAGATTGCCTGACAAAATTGGGAGCATGGGGGTAGGGGGAGTAGGGAGGGCAGAAAGGGAAGAGGAAGGGAAAAGGGGAGGGGGAGGAGAACTTGAGGGAATGGGATAGTCGAGATGGAGGAAGGGCAGAGATGAGAGCAAGGAAAGAGATATTTTAATTGAGGAAGCCATTATGGGACTAGCAAGAAACCTGGCACTAGAAAAATTCCCAGGAATCCACAAGGATGACCCCAGCTAAGACCCTAGGCAATAGAGAAGAGGGGGCCCGAACTGGCCTTGCCCAATGGTCAGACTGATGAATATCTTGAATGTCACCATGGAACCTTCATCCAGCAATTGATGGAAACAGAGGGAGAAACTGGAGCACTGGACTGAGCTCCCAAGGTCCAGCTGAAGAGCGAAAGGAATGAGAATATGAGCAAAGCGGTCAAGACCATGATGGGTTCACCCACTGAAGCAATTTACCTGAGGCTGTACAGTGATGTAGACATTTATAATCCCACCTCTCAGGAAGCTGATATAGGAGAATTACAGGAGCCCAGGAGTTCAAGGCCAGCCTAAGCAACGTCGTGAAACTCTGTGAGCAACAATAAAAGCTACATACACTTATATATAACCTGAAGAGTCCGAAAGAAGAGACCGACCGTCGCCACAGCCTACCCTACAAATACATATCCACACCTTCTAAAAGCTTCCTCTTGTCTTTTGATTCCTCGTGTGTGATTTAACCTGAGTGTTGGAGCTGAGCTGGGCTTTCAGCTGCTTTTGCGTCAACCTTGAGTTTCCTACCTGAGGCTGTGATAAAACACCCTGACCAGAGGCGATGGAGAGGAGAAAGTGTAGGATTCTGCTTATACTCCAGGTCACAACCCATCATTGAAGGAAGTCAGGGCAGGAACTCAAGCAGGAATCTGAAGCAGGAACTGTGGAGGATGCTGCTGGGACCAAGCCTTCATACATGGACCCAGGACCACCAGCCTAGGGAATGGTGTTACCTACGATGGGCTGGGCCCTCCTAAATCAATTAACAATCAAGACAAGCACCATAATCATGCCCACAGGGCAATCTGGTGTGGACATTTCCCTCAACTGAGACTTCCTTCTCAGGAGTCAAGTTTGACAGTGAATACCGTAATAACTGTAGCGGTCATCATTTCTAGCTTAGCTGCTTTAGTCTTGCTCCCAGCCGAGTGCACAGAACAATATCAGCTAAAGATACCAGAGTCTTCTGCCACCAAATGACTCTCACTAAAAATAAACCCTGGAAAACACTTATCCTTATAAGCAATCTTTTAAAATGTTATTTTAAAAAAAGGGCGGGGGAGACAAAGACTTAAAATTTTATTGCTTTTTAGTTCTCAATCTATCCCACACCCCTCCCAGATTCCATTTTAAGAAACGCTGCTCAGAAGATTATTTATTTATGTTATCTCTACAGAGGAGGGTTGTTGAGCAAATGAGCAGGGTAAACAGGACGGCAGGTCTCTGCAAACAGCAGGAGAAGGCAAATACACAAAGAACTCAAGTGAAGGCTATGAATGAACGGCTCTTAGCACTCAGGACTTCTCCAAAGTGCTCTGTGGTCAGTGACCCTTTCTTGATCTAGTTTCACACCAATCAGATTTACTTAAAAATAAAAGCTGGGGTGATGGCTCTGTGGATGACAACATGTTTGTCTTGAGTGCATGGACACACGAGTCCAATCCACAGCGGCCCTGTCAGTCAAAGTGCCCAGCACTGGGCAGGTGTACGGTGTTTATGAAAATGACACCTGAGGCTGACCTCTAACCTCCACAGACACAAACATACATGCACACACAATATATTAATATTATTATATTTATTCTATCTATCTATTCTATCTATCTATTCTATCTATCTATTAATATTATTTATATTTATTCTATCTATCTATCTACCTACCTAGCTACCTCAGTGCACCTCAGTGGTAGAAAGTGTGGCACCCAAGGTTCTAGCCTCAGCACTGAAAAAAAGAAAACTCTCCCCTTCCCTGGAGTTCTCTCTACATCGCCATCACCTCTGGAAGCTCTCAAAGGCTACTGCTCTTGGATTCCACTCTGTCCCATTGACAATCTGCCTGATGCACCACCTTCAACGCTCTGTAGCAAGGATGAATATCTCTAAGTCTCTGCAAACAAAAACAAAAAACCCTTCCACAAGGAACTTAGCCTACCTTAAAATTAACTGACATTTAATATGTTTTCGTTAGCATCAATTTTGAGAGGGTATGTTCTATGTAGCCCAGGCTGACCTCGAACTCCCTATGTAGCCAGGATGACCCTGAACTCTTGATCCTCCTCAACCTCCCATGCGGTGGAATTACAGACATGCATCACCAAGCTGGTACTAGTAATCAGACCCCGGACTTTGTGCATGCTAGGCAAACTCTGTATTAGCTGAGCTACACTATGGTCTTTAACAATGTTTAGTAGTTAGCAATTACCAAGACCATTTTGCAAACTGTACCAAAGTCCTTCCTCGAAGAACAGGATCCAGCTGGATGTGGTGGCACACGCATTTGATCCCAGCACTTGGGAGCAGAGGCAGGTGGATCTCCAAGTTTGAGGCCAGCCTGGTCTATAGAGTGAGTTCCAGTACAGCTAGGTCTATACAGAGACACAGAGACATCCCATCTCAAAATAAACAGACATAAACAAAACAAAAATACAACAATAAAAAAAAACAAAATAAAAAACACAACTAAACAAAGAAAACAAAATCAAACAAGACAGAGGATCTTCACAATAAAGCCTTAAATAGCAACAAGAAAATGAATGCCTGCTGCCTCCAAGCAGCATCCTCTGTAGGCAATACTAAGGCATCCCTGAGGGGACCACACCCTGCTGCTACTATCGCAGGACCAGGCAGCCAGAGGAAAATTCAAAACAGATGAAAAACTAACCGGCCCACTTACATTCTTGACTAAAATGTGGAAAATTTAATGGGAAGAAATTCCAAATCTTAAAAAGACTCCTTTGCGAGCAAACATTGTAAATGGTCCTTAAAAAATATTCCAGGCTCCAGTGCAGATGGTACTGTTATCGAGAATGCATGCTTTCTTTTCCTTTTTTTTTTTTTCTTTTTGGTTTTTCGAGACAGGGTTTCTCTGTAGCTTTGGAGCCCGTCCTGGAACTAGCTCTTGTAGACCAGGCTGGTCTCGAACTCACAGAGATCCGCCTGCCTCTGCCTCCCGAGTGCTGGTATTAAAGGCATGCGCCACCAGCTTAACGCTGCCTGGTGGCGCAGCCTGGGAGCCAGCAGCTGGTAGGCTGAAATAGAGGATCACCAGGCATTCAAGGCCAACAGAGTCTCAAAAAAAAAAAAAAAAAACAAATAAAAAAAGACAGTGGCTTGAGATGACTCAGCAGATAAAGGCACTCACCTCCAAGCCTGAGTCCATCTCCAGGACCCACAAGGTGGAAGAGAATGGACTCCCACACGTTGCCCTCTGACCTCCATGTGCACACAGTGGCATATATACAATGTAACAAGCCCTTCCTTTTCCCTGGGGTCACATGGCTGTAGCCCTCCAGACCTTTTTTTTTTTTTTTTTTTTGCCCTCTTAAAATTTATTGAGGCCTCTAAGGAGCCTTTAAGAGGATTATATCTATTACTATTTTATGTGAAATTATGGAGAAAAAAATCTATTGATTCACGTATGTGGCAATAACAAGTGCACCACATGTTTATGCAAATGATACTGCTTTTCTGCTTACAAACTGGAGTTTCCTAACTCACAGAAGACAGGCTGTTTCTGTGTTCCTTCTGCACCCACTACTGACCAGGTGAGTTAGGAAGCAAGACAGCCGCACTCAGGCAGGCAGGGAAAAAGCGAGGACCCAGCCTGCCCGCCTTCTCCCGTTTTTGTTTTTCTTTCTTATTTTATTCATTCATCCATCCATCCATTCATTCATTCATTTTAGCTAGTGTCTTTTTTTTATAGCCCAGGGTAGCCTTATACTCACTGTGCAGCCACAGTGCTGTTGAACTCCTGAGCCCTACACTATACCTTTCAAGTCCTGGTATAACAGGCGTATGTATACCTGGTGGTCTTTACCTTCTGTGGGGGCAGAGTGCTGTAGGTGGACTCTGTGGCCCTGGTATACCAGGCATTCACTCTACATTGGCCCACATTCCCAGCCTGAAGAAGAGCAGTTCAGTGACCTTTGCAGATAAGTGCATCTCTTCCTCGCATACCACACCAATAGCTTCTCAAAGACTAGGGACCATATGTTATCAGCAGCCATAGCAACAAACTCTCCAGGCCAGTGACAGCGAAGCCCACCAGCCCTCCTGGCATTGCGAACAGCACTTTACCTACGCACGATTATGCTTTATCTGCTGGTGTCAGGGAGCCTTGGCAGTCAACGTGATACACCAAGCCTCGACTGAGGAATTACTTCCATCAGACTGGTCTGTGTGCACGTTTGTGGGGCTTTTTACTTAATTACTAATTGCCATAGGAGGACCTAACCCACCATGGGCAGGTTCCTGCCTCAGTGATGGACAATAACCTATAAGCAAAATAATCCCCAAGTTGCTTTTGGTTAGTGTTTAATGACAGCAAGCACACCAGATTTTTATTTAAGAAATACTTTCCTTGGTATATGTAGATCCTCTAAGATTGATGTTGAAGTTATTCCACCATTACGTTTGTCTCATCATTTCCTGTCTCTGCTCTTCCAGGTATTTAAATATTTAGAAGTGTCAGGCTCAGTCCTCAAATTCTTTTTTTTTTTTTTTTTTTTCGAGACAGGGTTTCTCTGTAGCTTTGGCGCTTGTCCTGGAACTAGCTCTTGTAGACCAGGTTGAGCCTCGAACTCACAGAGATCCGCCTGCCTCTGCCTCCCGAGTGCTGGGATTAAAGGCGTGCGCCACCACCGCCCAGCTCCCAAATTTTAATATTTTACATAGAAGCCAAAATGTTATAATTAGCAACAAGTATTGCCAGCTGCTCTCCATTCAGTGCAGGAAAATGGCTGCCACATATGCAAGAGCTTGCCTTTGAGGTGACAGTGACGTCCCAAGAACGCAAAGCCACTCATCCAGCTTCTGATTCAAACATGCAAATGTTCTGCTGTACACGAATGTGCTGAAGCGTGCATTCGATCACAGCACATACATGAAGGAAGGAGGCTTGACCACAAATCTGAGCCAGGTACAGCAACACATACCTGGGATCCCGGCACTGGGGAGGCAGAGGTTGGTGGATCAGTAGTTCAAGGTCATTCTTGGTTACAAGGCTACTTTTAGGGCAACCTGGGACACGTGAGACCTTGCCTCAAGATAAAACAAACAAACAAAAAAACCAACTATAGGCAGGGCTGAGAGATGGTTCAGCCTTTAGGAAAGTTTACTGCTCTTGCAGAGGACCGGAGCTTAGCTTCCAGCCTACAACTGTGTCTCTGGGGATCAACACCCTCTTCTGACCTCTAAGGGCTTCTGCACGCGTGTGCTGCACGTAGTTACATATAAATAAAAGTAAACAATGGACTGGAGGGATGGTTCAGTGGGCAAAGTGGTTGCTGTGCAAAAACGAGGACCTGTGTTTGGATCTTCAACGGCCTGGACTCCTAGCACCAGAGAGGAAGAGACTGGAGACTCACTTGGCCAACAAGTTTTGCAAAATTAGCAAGCTCCAAGCTTGGTGATATGGCATGTTTCAAAAAATAAGATGGAGACATCTGACATCAGCCTCTGGTCTCTAAATGCAAATGCACAGATGCACACCCCCCCCCCAAAATAACAATAAACTGTGTCTCGGCTGCTTACAAAATCACAAACTTCAAGGAAACTAATTGTGAGGCCATGTCAGCACGCATACACACAATACACATAATACATGAGCTTGTATGTGCACAAACACAATAAACAAACACAATTCCTTAAGGTTTATTTACTTATCCATTTTGAGAAAAAGTTTCTCTATGTAGACCAGGCTGGCCTCGAACTCAGAGACTGACATGCCTCTGTCTCACAAGTGCTGGGATCATAGGCGTGTGGCACTTTGTCTGGCTTGTGAATAGTATTCCTATTATTATTGTTTGTTTTGTTTTTTGTCAAGACAGGGTTTCTTTGTAGCTTTGGAGCCTGTCCTGAAATTCACTTGGTAGACCAGGCTGTCCTCGAACTCACAGAGATTCACCTGCCTCTGCCTCCTGAGTGATGGGATTAAAGGCATGCGCCACCACCATCCAGCTGTGAATAGTATTCTATACAGACATGTTTTCATACATTCCTTTGTAATATGTCACAAATATTTAGTCTGTAAATATTTATTAGCGTATCTGTAATTGGGTTAATGGGAAAATCTTTGAGACAAGAGAAACGTTAGGCCACTTGAGTCTCTGCCAACTAATGATAAAAATGAAGATAAAACATTTGGGAAAGGAACACTGACATCAATTTCAAAAGCCTGTCACAAAGTATCGAACTACGATTCTTTTTCTGATTGATACACTTCCTACTTTGTCCCCATGAAAAACTGAAATCATTCTTCAGAAAAAGGCTCCAAGTAATGCCCACGTATGGATTGTTTATCAATTTGCATATACGCTTTCACACTTAGGAAAAGAAAAAAACTTAAAATAAATCCAGGGTTAGTTGGGCATATTGGATTACTATAAATTTGAATCAAGTCTGGCCTACAATGAGACCCTGTCAGGGGAAAAAGAGGAAAGCCCGGGGAGGAGGAAAGTGGGAGGGAACAGAGAGA
This sequence comes from Ondatra zibethicus, assembly GCA_004026605.1. Lineage (NCBI taxonomy): Eukaryota > Metazoa > Chordata > Mammalia > Rodentia > Cricetidae > Ondatra > Ondatra zibethicus. Next base: position 70,149 of record PVIU01007347.1, read on the forward strand.
AGGCTCAGTGGTTAAAAGTGTTTGCGGCTCTTCCAGAGGGTGTGAGTTTGATCCCCAAAACCCACATTGGACAGCTCACACCCAGCTCTAACTCCAGCTCCAGGGGATCTGTGTCCTTGTTTGGTTTCTGTGGGCACTGGCACACATGTGGCGTATATTTACACACCCACAAATAAAAGTAAATCTTAAAAAAGAGAGGAAGAGCCGGGCAGTGGTGGCGCACGCCTTTAATCCCAGCACTCGGGAGGCAGAGGTAGGCGGATCTCTGTGAGTTCGAGGCCAGCCTAGTCTACAAGAGCTAGTTCCAGGACTCCAAAAGCTACAGAGAAACGCTGTCTCGAAAAACAAAACAAAAAGAAAAGAAGAAGAAGAAGAAGAAAAGGAAGGAAGGAAGGAAGGAAGGAAGGAAGGAAGGAAGGAAGGAAGCAGAAGGAGGGCAAGAAAATAAAGTTGGGATTATTATTATTTTTTTTTTTTTACAGTGAGTAACATAGACTGTGTCTTAATCAGGTTTACTATTGCTGCAATGAAACACTGTGACCAAAGCAAGTTGAGGGGGGGGCTATCTGGCTTACACTTCCATATCACTGCTTATCAAAGCAAGTGAGGCCAGGAACTCAAGCAGGGCTTGACAGGAGCTGATGCAGAGGCCATGGAGGGTGCTGCTTACTGGCTTGCTCCCATGGCTTGCTCAACCTACTTTCTTAGGGAACTCAGAACTAGCCCGGGGTGTCCCCACCCACAGTGATTTGGGCCCTCCTCCATCAAGCCCTAAGGAATGCTCCACAGGCTTGCCCACATCTCATCTTATGGAGGGAGGCATTTTTCTCAGTTGAGCTCCCTCCTCTCTGATGACTCTAGCTCTGTCAAGTGACACAAAACTATCCAGCAGAGACTGTTTCTACGCTAGCTGAGACAGCCATCCCTCTAACACTCACCCCTGGAGATGTGTGTGCAGACCAGGCTGACCTCAAACTTTCAGAGACCCCCTGCCTCTGCCTCTGGAGTGCTGGGATTAAAAGCGTGGGCCACCACATCTGACCCATCTCAGCCTCCTCAGCCTTTGGGATTTCTTCTTCTTGGAACTGTCTTGTACTTAATAATTATTCATTTTTCTGCCAGAAACTTTGTATTTCTTGTATTGTTATTGTTCTTTATATGTTAAGGTAATTAAGAGTGCTACTTTTTTAATAAATGTTTTTTGTAAAAAGGAACTGAAAGAAGACTTGGCAGGTAATGGCTCTTGCCACCATGTCTGACAAGTTGAGTTTGAATCCTGGCTCCACATAGTAGAAGAGAACTCACTGCAGCAAACTGTCCTTTGACCTCCACATGTGTGCAGTGATATAAGCATGCCCACAAACACACAAAAAACTTTAAAAAGTTTTTTCTTAGATGGTTTGATTTGAAACTTTATATGATTGCTATAGACTGAATACTATACATGACCCAAATTCAGGACTGAAATCCAATCCTGGCTAGGGGTGTGGCTTTGGGGGAGGGTGATGTCATGAAGGAGGGGCCTTTGTGTAGTAAATGGAATCAGATTAACCAGCAGGCCCTGACAGCTCCCTTCTAATTTCTGCTAAGAGGGGTTTTGGTGATAAGACAGTGTCTAGTGTCTGCGTGCCAGGAAGTGGTCCCTCACCAGACACCGCGTCTGTGAGTCTCTGACCTTAGACCTTCCAGCCTCCAGAACCGGGAAGAATAAATGGTTCTCACAAGCCACACAACCTACGGTATTTTACAACAGCAGGCCAGACAGGCTAAGACCCAGGAAGGGTCTCCCACACCATTTTACACTGCTGTGTGAGCCAAAGCTTCTTCAGCAAACATCTTTTCATGGTTTCCTACTTTGTGCCGTATGGACTTGATTCATGGATTATTATTTTAAAGGCACCTAAGGAAGTAACATAAAGCAATATCTATTGTGAAACTATCCAGGGGCTGTGGATAAAGCCTTTGCTGTATCCTGTGAAAACTGGTGCTTGGGTCCCCAGCACCCACAGACAAACCCAAGCCCTGGGGAAGTGGCTGGCCCAACTAACATAATCAGCAAGCGCCCCTTTGCTGTAAATACTTCAGTAAATACCTCAGGGAGATGCCAGGTGTCAACCCCTGATTCCACAAGCACACACATGCACACATGTGCTCCCACACACAAGCGAACACTGATACAGACAACACGCTAAAAAACATCTGCCTTGGGCTGGAGAGATGGCTCAGAGGTTAAGAGCACTGACTGCTCTTCCAGAGGTCCTGAGTTCAAGTCCCAGCAACCACATGGTGGCTCACAGCCATCTGTAATGAGATCTGGTGCCCTCTTCTGGCCTGCAGGCATGGAGGCTGAACACTGTGTACATAATAAATAAATAAATCTTTAAAAAAAATCTACCTTCACTTTACTATGGCCTCATTTCCTGTTTTTCAGTAATTCACGCGAAAATAGCACAGACATTACTATTTTATTTGTTTAATGTTTTTACTAAAAGGAAAAAAGTCTTTATCAACACGTCATTTAACATGAAATAGAGAGGCCAGATGTTTGTTGACTAGCGACCTCAGTTTGATCCCCAGGACCCAAATGGTGTTTGGAGGCAACTGACTTCTACAAGTGTCCCCTGACCTCCACATGTGTGTTGAGGTTACACACACACACACACATACACACACACACGTAATAAATTTTAAAAACAAAAACTGAACCCAAAAGCCCAGGATTTCTTTTCTAGCATCTCTTTACATGTTCAAACCACTGGCAAATTGTCTCCCCTCACAGTACGCCATCTCCATGAAGTGCTTCCGGCATGGCTTGCGCAGCTCCCGGCAGGTCACCTCTTTCTCCCTATGTGGGTTCACCACATCCTGTGACACAGGTCCAGACTCCCAAGGCCTGGGAATCCTCTGATCAATGTTTGCTGAATGCATTTAAGAGTCCAAGGAAAACTCTCATTACTAAACCCTCTGGGCGTCGGTCAGAGTCCTAACTGAGCTCCTCTGGGCACCAGAGTCCGAGGATCACGAGCACGGGTCACTACCTCAAGAAGCGGTACAAGGAGTGGCAGATGCTCTTCGAGAAGACCACAACTGTGACCAATGAAATTCGGCTGCTCTTGTGGACTCATTAAAAAATCTAACCTACAGGGCTGGGGATGTGACCGAGTCGGTGGAATGATTGCTGAGCACACACAAAGCCCTGGGTTCTATTCCCGGCACCGCGTAATCCATCTGTGGTGACACATGCCAGTATTCCTAGCACCGGAGGTGGAGGAAGGAGGATCAGAATTTCAAAGTCATGGGAGCTGGAGAGCTGGCTCAGCAACTATGCTCTTCCCAGAGAACCCGGGTTTGATTCCTAGCACTCAAGTGGCAGGTCTCGGCATCTACCTGTAACTCCAGTTTCAGGGAATCCAAGGCCCTTTTCTGACCTCCACAGGCACCAGGCAAGCACAGACAAATAAAAAAGAATTTCAACAGGAAACTGCCCTTTAAAAGCAAAACATCTAACTTAGGAAGAACTTGTCAAAAAATGACATGAGAATGTTATATATAGAAAAGGTGTCACTGGGCATGGTGGCACAGGCCTACGATCTCAGGGTGCAGAATTCAGGATGGTGAAACAGGAGACTGCAAGATCCAATCCAGCCTCGACTGCACAGAAAAAAAAAAGGCAAGGTGGTAAAACACTTGCTGAACACATGCAAAACCCAGGTTCCAATCCTCAGCACCACACACACACACACACACACACACACACACACACACACCAAAAAACCCCACAGAATTCTACAAATAAACAATGATAAACTTTTTTATTATTATTCAATCTTGCCATCTCCAGGAGCATTCTAATTCCCAGAATCAGGTACAAAAAGTTTGTTCTAAAAAGTATCTAACCGGTGGAGGAGTCTGGAGATGACGTTCAGAGATGGCACCTCGCAAGGGGAAGGAAAAGAAGGAAGAACAAGTCATCAGCCTTGGGCCTCAAGTGGCTGAAGGAGAGAATGTATTTGGTGTCTGCCATATTTTTGTGTCCTTCAATGACACCTTTGTCCATGTTATCGATCTTTCTGGCAAGGAAACCATCTGCCGGATGACTGGTGGAATGAAGGTAAAGGCTGACAGAGATGAGTCCTCTCCATATGCAGCCATGCTGGCTGCCCAGGATGTGGCCCAGAGGTGCAAGGAGCTGCGCATCACTGCCCTGCATATCAAACTCCATGCCACAGGAGGAAACGGGACCAAGACCCCTGGACCTGGAGCCCAGTCAGCCCTCAGAGCTCTTGCTCTGAATGAAGATTGGGTGGATTGAGGATGTCACCCCTAGTCCCCCTGACAGCACCCGAAGGAAGGTGGGTCATCGTGGTCACCGTCTGTGAACAGGGCTTCTCAAATTATTTTCTGTTAATAAATTGCTTTGTATCAAAAAAAAAAAAAAGGATCTAAGCAGCTGGGCAGTGGTGGTGCATGCCTTTAATCCAAGCACTCAGGAGGCAGAGACAGGAGAATCTCTGAGTTCGAGGCCAGCCTGGTCTACAGAGTGAGTTCCAGGACAGCCAGGGCTACACAGAGAAACCCTGTCTCACTCAAAAAACAAAAAACAAACAAACAAAAAACCAGAGCGCTGCACAGCAAGAGTAGGTGGAAGCTGCTCCGTCAACTGTGCGCAGGTGACCTCGGACCCCAGCCCTGACACGCGTAGGGGATAGGACTGCTGCTGGGTCAGTCTCGCAGGAAGACTGCTAACTCCAGGCTCACTGAGGCCCTGCCTCCGGGAGATGAGGCAGAGTTTTAGAGAAAGATAGACATTGTCCTCCTCTGTCGTTCATTCATGTGGACATGGGTGTGCACACGCATAAACATGTGTTCCCAGAACACACACACGTTTCAGTTTCTATTGCTTGCCTAGCAAGCACAGTCTTGGGCCTCATTCCACTGTCTCATAACACTGGTGTGGTGGCAAAGCCCATAATTCTAGCACCAGGAGAATCAAAAGTTCCTAGTCATCCTTGGCACATAGTGAGTTTGAAATCAATCTGAGCTAAATCATTCTGTTTTTCCCCAGAGACAAGGCAATGGGAGCTAGTCAGAGTAATCTTTTTGGATGAATGTGGCAATCTGAACTATTTTCATACCTGGTCTTCCTGGGTTTGACAGTGACCTGTGGTGTACGCAAATTAAGAAAATACTTTAGGGCACACCTTTTTAATCCCAGCACTCTAGAGACAGAGGCAGGTGGTTCTCTGTAAATTCAGAGCCAGCTTGGTCTATATAGCGAGTTCCAGAACAGTCAGGACTACACAATGAGACCCTGTCTCAATAAATATTTTTTTTATGATCAGTTTTATAATTTGCTCTGATGTTTAGCACACATCGGTGAGGGACGTTTCCAAACAGATTACCATGGCCGCTCCATCTGGAGCCCAAATCTGCCTTATAAATTCTGACTTGGCAGGCGCTAACTGGAAGGAAATCGTCTATCCCGCCAGCTTATTTTCCTGTTTATTTTGATCTTTGAAGGGGTGGCCTGCCAGACAGAAGAAAGCTCAAGATTTTCAAGTGGTCAGATGGACACAATGCTGACTTTATCTACATAAACATAGAGCTGTTTTCACAAGACCTCAATAGATTAAAAACAAAGCAACTACTTCTATAGAGCTAGTGAGATTCGGGGAGCAACACTGTAAGTCTCTTCAAAGCTGCTGGGCTGGCGTTAGGTTTCCTCCGCAGCTCACAATCTGAATTCTAAGAGGGGAAGTCCCATGAATCAATGCCTAGTGTGACACAAATCATACCAATGGAGTGAGTCTGACCCACAGACAGAGTGCCACGTCCATTTCCATGCCAACAGTACATCAACAATACACCCGAATAGGTACTGTGTGGACCAGCAAGATGGCTCAGTAGGGAAGGAACTTGCTGCCAGGTCTGACAACCCGAGTTCAATCCCAAGACCCACATGGTAGAACAGAACCGATTCCCACAAGTTGTCCTCTGACCTCCACACTAACACACAAGCGACGTGCACTCCCCTCCCACACACAAAACAAAAACAAAAGCCCTGGTGGTGGTGGCACACGCCTTTAATCCCAGCACGTGGGAGGCAGAGGCAGGCAGATCTCTGTGAGTTCAAGGCCAGCCAGGTCTACAAGAGCTAGTTCCAGGACAGGCTCCAATCTACAGAGAAACCCAGTTTTGAAAAACCAAAAAAAAGAAAAGAAAAAGAAAAAAGCCAGCTACTTTGGCCTGGGATGTAGGTCAATTGGTAGAGTGGTTGCCCACCAGTCACAAAGCCCCAAATTCAATCCTTGGCACTTCATAAACCACGCACAGTGGAGGATGCCTGTAGTTCCAGCACTCAGGTACAGGAGAATCAAGAGTTCAAGGTCACCCTCAGCTATATAATCAGTAAGTGCCTGTATTTTGTTTTTTTAAATAAATTTAGTTACACACATGCAGCCCCATGCCCACAGAAGCCAGGGAGTTGTGCACGCTAGGCGAGCAAACTCAGACGCGCTCCTTCCTTCCCCAGTTTTGTTTATCGCTTTCGGATGAACAAGTGGCACTCTGTGTGTGGCTGGTAGCAGTCTGAGTCCATTTCCCCGACAAGGACGTCAGCACCGAGTCTGACTGAGCTGGCACTGCCCATCTTAGTTCGTGTTCCCTTGGTGTTCCTGTAGCCCAGGGATGAAGGGCTAAAAGCGGACTGCCACTTGAAAAAATGGCACCGTTCCAAAGTCCTTGGGCCTTCGCCTCCTGTGCATCTGGGAAGGCATTCAGAGGGAGTGCAGGGAACCCTCTGCTCCAGCTGGACCACACCCCTGCTGAGCTGGCAGAGCACCCTCGTCTCCCGTGCCCACTGCTAACCTGTGGTATAGCTCACTTCTCCATGCTTCTAGTTTCATGTTAGTGCAGGCCAGTTTAACTGTGGCAGAAATAGAAGTTTTACAATGATTGTGTTGCTGTTCTCAAGTGGCAATGCCTGCTAGACCAGAGAGGAAGAGGAAAGCCTGGTCCAGAAACAGCCAAAGGGTAACTACACCCTCGGGCTTGATGGTCAGGGACCTGCTGGGCTACAGAAATGGCTCAGCAGCTCAGTGCTCTTGCAGACCTGCAAGTCTATACGCCTAGTACGCGTTAGGTGGGAGCAGGAGGATCAGGAGTTCAAGGCCATCTTTGGCTACAGGAGACCCTGCCTCAAAAACAAAACAAAACAAAAATGAGAAAAAACAATAACAATTAAAAAAAAAAAAAAAACAGCACCTGGCGGTGGTGGTGCATGTCTTTAATCCCAGCACTCAGGGGGCAGAGGCAGGCGGATCTCTGTGAGTTCGAGGCCAGCTTGGTCTACAGAGTTCCAGGACTGGCTCCATAGCTACTGAGAAATCCTGTCTCAAAAAACAAAAATAAATAAATAAATTCTAGTTAAATAAAAATAAAAATAGAAAAGCAATGAGTAGGTTGGGTAGATCACTTCCCAGCCTTGGAGAGGCCCTAGGTTTGCTCCCTACCAAGGAAAAACAGAAAAAAAAAAACCCAAAAAACAAAAAACCCAAAGAAAATACCTCTAAAATAACATAAACTACCGGCTATTTTCTCCAGTGTATTTTTGATATAACATAAAACAAGACATTCAAAATTAGAATAGATGGGTTTTTGGTAGTGAAAATCATGACTGTAATTTCCAGAAATGTCATACCAGAGAATCTGAAAACAGGTGTTCGGCAGTTCCCTGGGGATTCCCACAGCACTCAGCTGAGGGCTTTGCACAATAACGTGTTGGTGGGATTGAACTGTCCTAAAGGCAAACTGAGTGGTGTGTCTAGCTCATCGAACTGTAGTGGTCTTAAAACAGAACCAAATAGTTGTCCAGGGTCACACACTGTAATGACAGCAAGGTGTAAGAATGCCATCCCAGACATACCACGAATGCCAGTATCTGCAGCTCTAGCTCCCGCCGCCCAAGTGTTTTGAGAGGACTGGAAGCCACTAAATGCTGGTTTTAGTAGATCAATTAACAGCTGATTTGGTAGAAATTAATTTCCATGGAGAGTAATTCCTTGTGTTTGGTCCAGCTACGTTTGTTTTCTTAAATAGCACCTGCTAGACCCTCCCAACCTGTTTAGCAACAAGAGTCCCCAGTCCTTCATTAAGGAGACTAAACAGGGAGGAATTCGAATGACTCCTCCTCCAGCTGAAGATGAGCCAGGTCTCCTGAGGCATTCACCTTGGCTCTTAATTTCTGAAGACTGAGGAGCTTCTCAGATTAGCCATTTGTCATTATAGCCATGAGCAAGAAACCCCAGGACAAGCAGTCTTCTTTATGTGTGCATGCATATTTGTGCGTGTATGTGTGTGTGGGTGTACGTGGGGGCCAGAGGCTACCGTCAGGTGTCTTCCCTGACCACTTCCCACTTGGGATTTTATTTTTACTGAGGCAGGGGCTTTTGGCTGGCCTAGTTGGCCAGGTTGCCCTTCTGATTCTACTTCCCAAATGTGAATTACAGGAATGAACACCCTGGCCTGGTTTATTTCTGAATTTTATATTATGTTTTCTTTATTTACTGTGTATGTTTGTGGATGTGCCACAGTGCTTATGTGAAGGTCAGAGGACAACTTGTGAGATTAGGTTCTCTCCTTCCATCACGTGGGTCCAGGGGCTCGAACTCGGGTCAGCAGGTTTGACAGCAATCATCTTTACACCCAAGCCACCTTGCTGACTCTCACTCACCTATTTCTGTAGCACTGAAGAAACTAGGCAAATGTAAGACCCCTGGGCTGCACTCCCAACCCTATTTTCTTTTAATCTTTAGAGCTTTCGTTTGTTTGTTTGAGACAAGATCTCATGTAGTCTAAAGTGTCCTCAGACCAGCTATGGAGCTGAAGAGAACCCAAAACTCTGGATCCTCTGGCCTCCACCTCCTAAGCCTGGGAGTTCAGACATGCAACGACTATGCCTGAGTACCCCAGTCCTGGTTTTTATTTGTATCCTGAAATAAGATCTTACTAAGTTTCACAGACTGGCCTGCAACCCTCTTATGTGGCTTAGAAGGCTTTGAACTTACGGCCCTGCCATGGTTTGAAAGAGACATGTCCCCCATTGGGTCATGTATTTGATCCCTAGATAGCGGCACTCTTTGGGGACTTATGGAGCCTTTATGAGGAAGTCTGTGACTGGACCTGGGCTTTACTGTTTTGTAGCCTTCCTCCTCTTCCTGTCTCCTCTCTGCTTCCTGTATGTGTAAAGGCATGATTGACCGGCTCCCCGCCTCAGCCAGCAGGCCTTGCCTCTCTAGCTGGAACCTGAAGCCAAAATACATTCTTTCTTCCGGCCTACCATGGTGTCATTCACCTTTCTTCCCAGTTGATCCCAGCACTCTGGAGGCAAAGGCAGGTGGATCTCTGTGAGGTCAGGGCCAGCCGGGTCTGCAGAGTGAGGTCCATAGTGAAACCCTGAATAAAAATCTCTTTCTTCCCTAAGTTGCTTTGATCAAGGTAATTATCACAGTAACAGAAAGTTAACCAGTTCAGATCCCCTTGCCTCTGTGCCTCAGTAGCTGCGATCGCAGATTTGTGCCGCCACACCTGGCATGAACTCACCATTCGGAAGAAAATGGTTCAGTGGTGTTTACTATATTCACAAGCTTGCACAACCACCAATTCCATCTGGTTCCAAAACATATCTCTCACACACACCATGTGGCATGAAGCAGTCATTTCCTACTCTTCGGCCTCTGGCCCTGGCAGCCACCAGTCTGAATTAGCTCTCCATAGACTGACCTGCTTTTCCTGTTTCATCTAGATAGATCTGTACACCACACCTGGCTCTGCCCCCTTAACCATCTCACTGTCAGGGTTCACTGAGTCCTAGCACAGGCCAACACGTCATTATTGTCACGGCTGGGTAACATCCCACTGCACAGAGACACCACATGGTTTATCCTCCCGGGATTGGAAGTTTTCTATGCTTTTTCTGATGTCAGGTCCCTCACACAGTCCAAGTAAAGTGGCTTTGGTTTGCATCTCTGAAGGGGTCTTGGCAGGGTTCAACCTCTCTGCACTGAGTTTGTGTTTGGGCACCTTCTTCAGATTTAAACTCCCTATAGTCTTCACATCCATGACGATAAGTAAAAATAAAGTTTTTATTGGTACTTTAAAAAGTATTCCATAAAAGCGTGCACTGCCTGACACATCCCGAGGCCCAGAGTTTCACCTCTCTTACCCCACCCCCACTCCGGTGAGTCCCCTGCCTCCTCCTAAGGCAGCTTCACTTCTGCTTTTAGGTCATATAAACATACAAGATTTCATCCATCCATCCACGCATAATCTAGGAGCCATAAAAGAAAGAAAACAGGGTCAGGCGGTGGTAGCTCACGCCTTTCATCCCAGCACTCGGGAGGCAGAGGCAGGTGGATCTCTGTGAGTTCGAGACCAGCCTGGTCTACAAGAGCTAGTTCCAGGACAGTTCCAGAGAAACCCTGCCTCAAAAAACCAAAAAGGAAAAAGAAAACATCTTTGTGTGCATGCGTGTGCACAGACTCATGCACATGCGCAAGCACATATGTATGTATGGGTAGTCATCCACTATTGTTTTAAAGAAACATTTCTTTTTGAGATAGATTCTAGCTATGTAGACCAACTGTCCTTAAACGCTGCAATTGTGGACATGTGCCAGCACACCCACCACTTAAAGGACACCAAAAGGTGTCCCAGCAACACACCCTTGGTGATTGACAGGCAAGAACCCATGGATGGGCCAAGCCATTCAGTGCGCAAAATGATATCCTCTCCTCTGTGAGGTTACTCTGGTCTCTGCCACAAAGGATCAAGACAAGTGCAGTTTTCGCACTCTGCCCTGCAATCCTGTTCAGACTGACCCTGAACCCCCTGGGTGCAGGTGACTAGCCTGCCTCAGCCTCAGTAGTCGGGATCCTAACTATGCCTCCCTTCCTGGGCTTGAAATGAGTATTAGCTCAGCTTACATCTGCAGCCGTGTACCAGCCCCTTCATTCCAAGCATGTGAGTGGGGGAGAGGGGTGCGTCCGTACCACAAACAAACATTGTTTATTTTAAAATAAGCAAATCTTTTTATAGACCGGCATGTGTGAGTGAGATCCACTGAGTACTGCTGCGGAGACTCTTCTCTGCCCACTTGTGTAATTAACTGTTTAGGTTTTCAGTCATGATTTCATGACCAAATGACAGTTTGAAGGAAGAGCAACCTGAGAAACAGAGCCTTGGCCCCTTTAAGAACTTCTCCCTGCACCCCTGGTTCTTCAAGTTGATGGATCTGCTTAGAGTTATCCAAAGTGGTTTCTCCCCTGCCTGACTACTTTCAGTGGTGTCTCTCTAGGTTGCCATCCTCCTCCTGTTCCTCCTCTTCCAAGGTAGATCTCTTGTATGCCCAGGCTAGCCTTGAAGGGACTATTGTAGCCAAGGCTGGCCTCCATCCCCCAGGGACTAGAATGG
>PVIU01007347.1:81717-92609 GCA_004026605.1 Ondatra zibethicus
TGTGTGTGTGTGTGTGGTATGTAGTGTGTGTGTGTGTGTGGTGTATGTAGTGTGTGGTGTGTGTGTGGTGTGTGGTATGTGTGTGATGTGTGTGTGTGTGTTGTGTGTGTGGTGTGTGATGTGTGTGTGTGGTGTGTGTGGTATGTGTATGTGTGTGGTGTATGTGTGGTGTGTGTATGTGTGTGTTGTGTGAGGTTACTCTGGTCTCTGCCACAAAGGATCAAGACAAGTGCAGTTTTCGCACTCTGCCCTGCAATGCTGTTCAGACTGACCCTGAACCCCCTGGGTGCAGGTGACTAGCCTGCCTCAGCCTCAGTAGTCGGGATCCTAACTATGCCTCCCTTCCTGGGCTTGAAATGAGTATTAGCTCAGCTTACATCTGCAGCCGTGTACCAGCCCCTTCATTCCAAGCATGTGAGTTTGTGTGTGATGTGGTATGTGTGTTCCACGTGCATGTAAAAGTCAGAGGAAAACCCGTGGGAGCCCTTTATTCCTTCCACCATGTAGGTTTCAAGGACAGAACTCAGTAGGTTCATCAGGCTTGGCAGCCATCTTGACAACACCTTTTTTGTGAGACAAGACCTCTCACTGATCTGGATGGCGTGCCAGCAAGCCCCTGGGGTCCTCCTGTCTCCATAGTGTTGGGGCTGTAAGCACCACCACCGTGACCAGCTTTCACATGGTGCTGGGGATCTAAAGCCAAGTCCTCAGTGCTTGCAAGGCAAGTGCATAATTGGCTAAGCCATCTTCCCATCCCAACCAAAAAGTCTGACTTGGCAAAACAGACCGGGTACTTTTGCCTGAAGAGTCACACCCAGGATACCTAAGGCCTTCAGGCGGCCTAACAGCCTAAGGAACGCGTCTAATGACTCTATTTATGTCCCACTGTGCAATGGTCAGACATCTGTAACCCCCTATTAACATTATTGGCGTTTCTTTGAGGTGCAGTGTGGGAACGGAGCATAAAAGTTCTCAGGAGAGTTTGCAGCTTCAGAGGCTGTTACAGCCACCATAACCCCCATGGAGTGCCCAGACACACACTGTGAATCAGGACTTGATCAAGCTCTGGGCAGCTGAGCCCTCAACTTTAAAATGTTTATGTATTTTATATACTTGTGTGTTTGTGTGTGTGTGCCACATGTCTGTGAATATCCTCAGAGGCCAGAACAGGGTGTTAAATCCCAGACAGCTAAAGTTATAGGCAGTTGTGAGCCACCACGTGGTTGCTGGGAACTGAACCCAGGCCTTCTATAAGAGCAGCCGGCGCTTTTAACCTGCTGGGCCAGCTCTCTGACCCCTGGTTCTGGAACTTTTGAACATTTAGGTGGAGGAATCTGAGGCTGGCTAGTTCCACCAAGTTTGCTGACTAGAACTGAGCCAAACACACAAAGGGATCACTGGTGGCCCAGCTTGTTGCAACAGACACCACTACTGATGGCTGATCTTAGCTGTCAACTTGACCACCTCTGGAATCAACTAAAACCCAAGCAGCTGTGCACTCCAGAGTGGGATTTCCTAGATTACAACTTTTTTGAATCAGGAAGATGCATTCTGAATGTGGTGGCACCTTCTGGTGGCAATCTAGATAGAAGGGCATGGAGAAGGGAAACTGCTTTGAGCCTGTTTGCCCCAACTCTTGCTAGCAAGATCCTCTATCCTGCTCCTGCAGTTTTCCTTCACAGATATTAGACTGAATGAAAACGAGGACATGATGGTTGTGAAATATTATTTTAACTGGGAAAAGATGTGTTTATGCTAAGGAGTATTACTTTATGCAAAGATGTGTTACATTTGTTTCTGCTGAATTTGTTTAACAATGTAGGGATATGTGTTTAATTATGTAAAGATGTGTTGCTGTTCCACCTTGCCTGCCTAAGGCACTTGATTGGTCTAATAAAGAGCTGAATGACCAATAGGTAAGCAGAAGAGGGGTAGGCGGGGCTGGCAGGCAGAAGGAATGAGTAGGAGGAGGAATCTAGGCTCTAGGAGAAACCTGAGTCTAGGAAGCCAGGCAGCCACTAACCAGATACAAGAATCAGAGAAGTAGGATGTACAGAATGGTAAAAAGCCCTGAGGCAAAACATAGATGAAGAGAAACAGGTTTTTATAAGAGCCAGCAAGAAACAAGCCTAAGCTAAGGTTGAGTTCATAACTAGTAAGAAGCTTCCATGTCATGATTTGGGAGCTGGTTGGTAACCAAAAGAAAGTCTGGTACACATGGCCAGGCCAAAGTATAATTGAGGAGAAGGTTTTATTATAGAAATGAGGGAATGCAGGGGCTGGAAAGAAGGCTCAGAGGTTAAGGCTGCTCTTCCAGAGGTCCTGAGTTCAATTCCCAGCAATCACATGGTGTCTCACAACCATCCACAATGAGATCTGGTACCCTCTTCTGGCGTGCAGGCATACATGCTGACAGAACATTGCATACATAGTAAATAAATAAACAAGTAAAAAAATCTAGCCGGGTAGTTGTGGTGAACGCCTTTAATCCCAGCACTTGGGAGGCAGAGGCAGGCGGATCTCTGAGTTCAAGGTCTACAAAAGCTAGTTTCAGGACAGGCTCCAAAGCTAGAGAAACTCTGTCCAAAAAAGAAGAAGAAGAAGAAGAAGAAGAAGAAGAAGAAGAAGAAGAAGAAGAAGAAGAAGAAGAAGAAGAAGAAGAAGAAGAAGAAGAAGAAGAAGAAGAAGAAGGGAGAAGAATAAAAAAGAAATGAGGGAACGCATAGCCAGATGCATCTGAAAGAGTCCAGACTGAACATGGCCAGCAGAATAGACCAAGCTATGAGAAGAGGGGCAGGAGTAAATTGAGAGGAGAAAGAGGAACAAGTGGACCAACAGGGCAAGAACAAGCCAAGAGAACAAGAGAATGTGCAGTCAAAAGGGCTGAGTTATAGAGGAAAGAGAAGCTAGGGAAAGGGATTGAAGCCCCCAGCCCCTGGAGGGAGAGGCTTAGGGTAGGGGGCGGGGTAAGAAAAGCTGGGAGGAGCCACAGGTACTGAGTGATGCTGGGAAAGCTCTCAGGCAGGCCTGTTTCCGATCTGACAACTTCACAGAGGAAGGAACTGAGGTAGAATGGCCCGTCCAAAATGACTTAGCAAGTTTGTAACTGGAGAGGAGCCATGCAACCTGGCTCCAGACCCACGCTCTTGAGCAAGACCACACACTGTCTGCAAAAAGCTTGTCATAGTAACAATGACAATAATAGTAACAACAATAATTACCTAGGTGTGGAATCCAAACCACACAAGAGACTGAGGCCATGAGTTCAAGGCCATCCTAGGCTGCATAGAAAGTTTCAGGCCAGTTTAACCCACAGGGTAAGACCTTGTCTCAAAAAAATGAAACAACAACAAAACTCCACAACAACAAAAACCAAAAACAAACACAAAAAGCAGCCAGATGTGGTGGTGCACACCTTTGATCCCTGCCCAGGAGGCAGAGGCAGGTGAATGGATCTCCACGTTCCAGGCCAGCCAGAGCTACACAATGAGGCCTTGTCTCAAACAAATGACAAACAAACACCTACCGAAACAAAACAGAAAAACCCAACCAAACAAAAAGCAGTCCAAGCCAGCCAAGCCAAAGCAGATGTCTTCCTTATCATCCTGCCTCAGAAATCACAGTGTTACTCCTAGCACTCATCCTCATCAGTAACAGTCCCAGAGATCTGTCTGCACATCTGTCCAGGGAAGGGAGACAAGGCCCCTGGCAGCACTCAAAGGGAGGATCTGTAGGTCACATTGTAAAATGAGCCTATGGGACAGAGACATCTCTGTGGACATCTTGAGAGGATCACAAGTGCGAAGCTACGCCCACTCTTTAAAAAAAAAAGGTAAATTAGCCCTAAGATATTGCTAGACCTTTATAAATTATTTTATTAGCCCTTAATGGTGGCATATGCCTTTAATCCCAACATTTGGGAGAAAGAGGCAGGTGGATTTCTGAGTTCAAAGCCAGCCTGGTCTACAGAGTGAGTTCCAGGACAGCCAAGACTGTTACACAGAGAAACCCTGTCTCAGAAAACCAATGAATAAATAAATTATTACTCATTGTTACATGTATGGTGCTTTGCCTGCATGGCTGTGTGCGTGCCTGGTGCTCTCAGATCCCCTGGAACCCGAGTTGTAGACAGTGGCTAGCTAGCTGCCTGTGCTTGCTGGGAACTGAACCCACATCCTTCCCAAGAGAAGCCATCTCTGCAGCCCTTTGTAGCTTTTAAATTTGTTGTAAAGAACAGGACAAGTAGCCAGGAATCGCAGCTACCTCCTATAATTCCAATATTTGGGCGGCCAAAGCAGGAGGACCCAGAGTTGAAAGCTAAAGAAAGGAACAAGGAGGAACTGGTGAAAAAAATCTTATGGGGAACAACTGCTTGCCACAGAGTCCAACCACCCACCCGAGTTCGGTCCCCAGTGTAAATAGTGGAGGGAGTGTTGACTCCCACAGGCTGTCCTCTGACCTTCATTTACCTCCCGGTGCACACTCTCCTAACCCAGCACTCGAGGCGGGCGGATCTCTGTGGGTTGGAGGCCAGCCTGGTCTACAGAGTCGGAGTTCCAGGACAGTCAGAGAAGATACCCAGAGAAATGCTGTCTCAAGAAAAAAAAAAAAAAAAGATACTCAAATAGGCTTTGGTTTCATATACCTTTTATTTCAACACTCAGGAAGCAGAGGCAGGAGAATTTCCATGAGTTTGAGGCCAGTCAAAGCTCACATTTCACATCATGAAATCTTGTCTCAAAAAACAAAAATAAATAAATAAATGTAATAAAATAGATATTTTTTAAATGGGTCAATCCGTAGGTTCTGGACTCTGCTGGCATGGGAAATGCTGGAGCAGGTCAGATGGTCCGGATGCCGGGCCTAATCTGGGAGATCCAGGATTGAATAGAGCTTGAATGAAGGAGAGGTGGGTTTACTGTGGAATCAGCCTCCCTTCTCTCCCACTGCTAGCTCCACCCCCACCCACAGACACTGGCGCCTCTGGCATCCACAGCTTGCTGTCACTAGCCATTAAACTCATCCGATCTTGGTTGGACTTTACGCTCTCCAGGAAACTCAATATAGAATCTCATTTTCCACATAGATTAGCCTCTGGGGAAGGAATGTACAGACCAGCAAATGAGAAACTCCAGTCTCCACTTCTCCTGAAGTTTCAAATTTGCATTCTCTGTTATTCATCAGCCTTGGGGATTTGGTTAGTGTGAGTCACCTCCAGGCAAACTGAAAACACTCAAGCTGTAGAGTGAAAAGCTGGGGAGCCATTGCTGATAACCCTACCGGCCGAACAGATACAGAAGGCAAGGGAGAAGCGATGGCCGGTTTCATATGAGGACGGTGTGTACACACGTGTGTATACAATGTGTGTGTGTGTGTGTGTGTGTGTGTGCATGCGCGTGTAGGCCAGAGGAGGCCCTGAGATGTTCTATTCAATCACTCTTGACCTTAAGACAAAGTCTCTCACTAAACCTGCCCCTCGGCTGGTGGCCAGCAAACCCCAGTGATCTTCCTGTCACCCAGCCACTAACCCTGTACAACCACACCTAGCTTTTTACCTGTATTCTGGGGATGTGAACACAGGTCCTCAATGGGCCAACTTCCCAGTCCTGGTTTGAGTTTTGTGCTCCACTGATGAGGATGAAGACTAGGAACCTGGCTAGCTACCTACAGCTGGAAGGTGTCTGACCTGTTCTGACGAGGAAGCCAATTCCACAGCAGTTTGGGCTCTACCACTTTCTCAGGCCCCTTCTACAACCCAGGCACACCTGGCTCAATGGAGACCGCTGATCCGCTCACACCTCACACATCTTTTGTCTTTTGCTTCCTCTTTCCTGGAAAGGTAGTTTGGTCTCCATCCAACCTGATCCACGCTTCCTTAACAACTGACTAGCTCTTCAGCACTCCACCAGGATGTAACTCTTTCCCAACAGCAGGGCACAGAAGAGGGCATCAGATTCCTCAGGGTTTGCTGTGAGCTGCGCACAATGAATTCTGGGAACCAAAGCCAGGTTCTCAACAAGGGCAGCCAGGGCTCTTAACTGCTGAGCCATCTCCCCAGCCCCCCATCCTGCTGTCATTTCCTGCCTACCTTCTTATCACACCCTAAACCGCTCGAAGGCAAGAACCCCAACCGTACTCTTAGTAGAACCTCAAAAATAGAATGGAAGGTAAGTTGCACAAATGCCACCTGCACTCGCCATGCCTGCTGTGCTCACCTGGCACATGGCCAGTTGTCTTCACTTTGTTTCTAGTCCATGGTGTAGTCATGTCATTATTTCCCATTGACATTTGCCCAGAATAATAATGACAATTAAGAGCATCACACACATGGGCTGGGGAGTGTCTTGGTGGCTAGAAGTGCCGCTATACAAGCATGAAGACCTAAGTTTGAATCCCCAGGACCCACACAGAGGTCAGGCATGGCCGAAGGTACCTATCATGCTGACGCTGGAGACAGATCTCAGGGGTTTGCCAGCCAGCCAGTCTGACCTAAGAAGTGAGGTGCTTTAGATACAATGAGACCCTGTGTCAAGGAAGAAGGGGGCAAGAAATAAAGGAAGACACCAGCCCTGCTCCTGTCCCCCCCAACACACAATTAAAGGCGACTGAAAAAATTCAGAGCCATGGTGAAATTTCTATTTACATACTCAACAGACACTCAGGCAATCCAAACGTCTTTATCTAAACACTTACAGGAATTTCCACATACATCGTCCCTAAAGTAAATATTTTTAAATCTAAGTTATCTTTGTTGAGAAGAAATCGATCCTGAGCTAAGCTGATATGCAGAATAATTTATTAGATGTCTCAAGTGGCAAATACCCAACTTTGTGAGGGGAGAAAGTATGTGACTTAAGTATCTGCTTTAAAAAGTGGTAAAAATAGCCCAAGAGAACTATTAAACTCTAGGATATCTTAAAATTATATATTTAGTAGACCTAAGTATACAGTAAACCTTAGGATAGTGGTGTCTTAGTCAGGGTTTCTATTGCTTCAACAAAACACCATGACCAAAAAGCAAGTTGGGGAGGAAAGGGTTTATTTGGCTTATACTTCGACATTGCTGTTCATCACTGAAGGGAGTCAGGACAGGAATTCAAACAGGGTAGGATCCCGGAAGCAGGAGCTGATGCAGAGGCCATGGAGGAGTGCTGTTTACTGACTTGCTCCTCATGGCTTGGTCAACCTGCTTTTTTATAGACCTCAGGACCAGCAACCCAGGGATGGCACCACCCACAATGGACTGGGCCCTCTCCCATTGATCACTAATTGAGAAAATGCCTTACAGCTGGATCTCATGGAGGCATTTCCTCAGCTGAGGCTCTCAGATGACTCTAGCTTGTGTCAAGCTGACTCACAAAACCAGCCAGTACAAGTGGGTTTTTATTTATTTATATGTGTGTGTCTGAGCGTATGCAAACCCCATGTGCGCAGGTGTCCAAAAGCCAGAAGAGGCTGGGCGGTGGTGGTGCACGCCTTTAATCCCAGCACTCCGGAGGCAGAGGCAGGTGGATCCCTGTGAGTTCGAGACCAGCCTGGTCTATAAAAGCTAGTTCCAGGACAGGCTCCAAAGCCACAGAGAAACCCTGTCTTGAAAAACCAAAAAAAAAAAAAAACAAAACAAAACAAAAAAAAAGCCCAAAAAACAAACAAACAAACAAAAGCCAGAAGAGGATTTGGATCCCCTGGAAATGGACGGAGTTACAGATGGTTGGGAGCTGTGGTGCTGAAAACTGAACCCCAGTCCTGTGCAAGCTGAGCTGTCTCTGCAGCCATAGTATAGTGTTTTGAGGGCTTATTATTTTTTTAATCTTTTTTTTTTCCTTGGTTTTTCATGTCAGGGTTTGTCTGTGTGGCCCTGGCTGTCCTGGAACTTGCTCTGTAGACCAGGCTGGCCTCGCACTCAGAGCTCCACCTTCCTCTGCCTCCTGAGTGCTGGGATTAAAGGCGTGGGCCACCATGCCCAGTTTCTTTCTTTTCTTTTTGTTAAAGAAAAAGGAAAACACACGGCAGTATGGCCTCCTGAGCACTAGACTGCTTTACAAAACAGTGTCTTGTAGGCATTTTTCAAAGATCAATTTGTTTTGGTGGGGTTTTTTGTTTTGTTTGTTTGTTTTTATGTTTGTTGGTTTTTGAAACAGGGTTTTCTGTTGGGCTGACCTCAAACTTGATATGTAGATGAGAAGACCCTAAACTTCCAAGATGCCTGACTCCGCCTCCTACACACTGGGACTCTGGGCGTGACCCACCACACCCAGCCTAATATCAGGTTGTTAACACATACAAAGAATCAATTTTAAATCAAAGGACAAAGAGTCCGTGTGAAAACTGGAAGGCAGGGTGCCATGATGCCAAGCCTTCGTGGAAGCAGCCGGCATCAAGAGTCCTCAGTTCATTCCCAAGGACCAGGGCTTTTCTTCCCATAACCCTCCTCTTCATTATAACTCCCACTGACTCACTGGCTCTCACCAGACTCACGGTACAGGCAAGCGAGCACTCACCCCAATGCCTCCCTGGGAAGGAAAGCATCACCACAATGCAGAGGTCAGAAAGTGAGGGGCAGAGATGACCAGCCCGGTATCACCAGCCCCACTGTGCAGTGTTGCTCTCTCAGGGGGAGACCTATGCACCATTTCTCCCCAGCGAAATGCCATCCCATCGCTGGAGCCCGCACACAACTTGGGCTGTGCATAAATAAATACAAGCCCGAGGGGATCAGCTTCCTTTAAGGTCCATGCTTCTTTTTGCCATGGATAGTAGAGGAAGCATTTGAAATCTTATACCTCAAGAACCAAAACACTGAGGGACTAGGGTGGTGGCCCAGTTACTAGAGCTTGAGGACTCACATTCAACATGGAGAAAAAGTCAGCTGTGGCTATGGGACTTGTAATCCTTGCACTGGGGAGGAGGTATGAGAGGTGTGTCAGAGACAGGCATATCAGAGACAGGTGCCAGCCAGCCCAACCAGCGGAAACAGAGAGCTGCAGGGTGAGCGAGAGACCTTGCCTCACACAAAAAAAGATAAGGGTGACTAAGAAAGACAAGATGAAGTTAACCTCTGTCTGCATAGGTACACACACACACACACCACACCAAAAGAAACAAACAAATAACTAAATAGAACCTTTGAAAGCCTTACATATGATGATATCCAGAATACCCACAAAGTGACCAATAGTTATTCTCCCTTCTTAGTCTTTCTCAATTTAGTTAAAAAATACTTTTCAAACATACTTTGTTAGAAAAACAAACAAACAAAATACCTACCAAAACAAACAAAAAAAACCCCCAAAACCTTTCTACTATTCTGGCTAAGACCCACATGAACTAATGTCTTTAAATGGGGGGCGGGGCCGGGGTTGGGGATGGGATGCTAGGGGTAAGACTTCCCCTGCACTAATGAGAACCTGGCTTCCGGGAATACAAAGATGTTCAGCTGAGAGAGCTTACTGCTCTTGCAGAAGAACCTGGAACCTGCACCAGCCTGCTCACAGCTGCCTGCAACTGCAGCTGCAGGAGAGCCGACCTGTCTTCTAGCCTCCCTGCTTGGGTACCAGCACACATATGGAACACATACATGCATGCAGGCACTCACGCATACACATAAAACAGAAAAAAATTAATCTTTAGGAAAAGAAAAACACCTGAGTTCTGTTCCCAGCACCAAAAACCAAACAAATCAAACAAATGAGGGGAGCCAGGAATTGTGGCACAGGCACTCGGAAGGCAGAGGCTGGCCAATCTCTGAGTTTGAGGCCAGCCTGGTCTACAGAGCAAGTTTCAGGATAGCCAAGGCTATCACATAGAGACACCCTGCCTTGGGAAAAGAAAAGAAAAATGAAGACATTGCTGTACCAATGACACCCGCCAGCTTCACAGCCATGTCTACTGGTCCACAGCAGTTAGCCTAACCTCAGCTTCTCAGTAACAGCAGCATCAAATGTTTCATCAGCCAGGCCTGAGGAGCAGCCCAGCAATCACAGCTGCAGGAGAGATGAGGCAGAATATTCAAACACAAAACTAGGCTGAGCTCCGGAGCTCAAGGTCAGTCTAGACAGTTACTGAGACTCTAAAAGGAAAAATAAAAAGAGGGGGGATAAATTTTGGTGGAAGAGGATTTTTTTAAAATACTTATTTTATGTGTACAGTTGCTTTGCCTGCATGTGTGTCTGTGCACCATGTATGAGAAGTGCCTTCAGCATCCAAAGAGCGCATTGGATTCTGCTAGAACAGAAGTAACAGGTGGGTGCTGGGATTCGAACCCAGGTCCTCTGGAAGAACAGCTGTGGTCTTAACCTTTGAGCCAGCTCAACAGCCCTTGGAAGAATATTTAACAAACCAAGTAACGTATAAAGAAATTTCGTCCGATGGATGGAGATAGAGACAGAGACCCACATTCACACCAGAGCAATGGATTGAGCTCCCAAGGTCCAGTCGAAGAGCAGAAGAATCTTCATCCGGCGACGGATGGAGATAGAGACAGAGACCCACGTTGGAACACTGGACTGAGCTCCCAAGGCCCAGTTGAAGAGCAGAAGGAGAGAGAAGATGAACACAGAAGTCAGAACCGCAAGGGATTCGTCCACCCATTGAGATGGTGTGCCCCATCTAGTGGGAGCTCACCAAGGCCAGCTGGACTGGGACTGAACGAGCATGTGATCGAAACAGACTCTCTGAATATGACTGACAATGGGGACTGACTGAGAAGCCAATGCTAATGGCACTGGGATTTGATTCTACTGCATGTACTGGCTTTTTGGGATCCTAGTCAGTTTGGATTCACACCTTCCTAGGCCTGGATGGAGGCGAGAGGGCCTTGGGCTTCCCACAGGGCAGGGTAACCTGCCCTCTCTTAGGACTGGAGGGGAAAAGAGGAGGGGGAGTGGGGAAGC
>PVIU01007348.1:0-92570 GCA_004026605.1 Ondatra zibethicus
TGTGTGTGTGTGTGTGTGTGTGTGTGTGTGTGTGTGTGTGTGTGTGTGTGTGTGGTGTGTGTGTGTGTGTGTGCGTGTGTGTGTGCGCGCGCGCGCGCACGCGTTCAACGGTGGGAAGGGAAGACAGGGACAGTGTACATATGGAAACCAGAGGCTAGCTTCACAGAGTACATTCTCTCCTTCTAGCTACATGTGGGTTCGAGGGATCAAACTCAGGTCACAGGAGTGCACAAGCGCAGGACACAGGCTGGCACTTCAAGCGCCTTTACCTGCTAAGCCATCTTGCCAGCCTCCTTTTCTTTCAATTAAAAAAAAATTAACAACACATTTTCAAGCGATAATTCAAAAATGCTTTCTCCTCCCTTGTCATCAGCTGGCAAAGGACATCTTGGCGTGCTTCTTGCCTTCTAGAAAGATAAGTGATCTGCGACCTTGCAAGGACCTGTTTGACCCGGAGCTGACTGAATTGATGCAACACTCAAAACTAAGGGGGAAACCCTGCACTGTTCCCTCCATTTCTTGTAAGTAGACAGTAAATGTGTGCTAGATTTATACGTCTTACTTATGACAAAAATAGATCAGGAAACTTCCTAAAAAAGACTAAGACAGAACATAGAAAATGTTCAGAACTTATCTACTGTGTTTATCATACCAAAGGTCAGACTCGCACAGTTAATTAAGAGATGAAAATACATCTGAAAGACCCTATCATGATTCTGGGGCAAAGGCATCTTCAGAGGCGCAGGCGTGCAGCTTTTCCCCAACTCCCAACAGCTCCATAGGACATTCTTGACCTCGATTATGTGGGCCTGTTCAGATTCAGTAGGAACTATGCCTTGGAGCTTGAATACGGCTCCTTTTCTGGGCGACAAGACGCAGTATGAAACCCTGAAGGTGTGGTGTGGTTGCAGCGAGCGCAGGTAAGCAGCAGAGACGCTGCAGTGGACAGCTGCCAAGCGGTGATGTTCGCTATGGGGAAGGGATTGATTAAAGTAATTTTAAATTTATGGTAGGTTTGAACTTATGGTGAGGAGAGACCATATCTTCGTTCAAGTGTTGACTTGCAATTTTATTACATTTTACTTAATTTATTTAATGTGTATGGGGGGTGCCTAGGCTACCATGCGCAGACGGAGGTCAGAGGGTAACTTGAGGGAGCCAGCTCTCATCTTCTATCACGTGGTACCCAAAGTTCTAAGTCAGGTTGACAGGCTTTGCGGCAGAAGCGTCTCCTTGTTGAATCAGCTTGCTGGCCCTTGGGTATTTTAAAAACTTGTAGCACTGTTATTTTTCTAAATACTAGTAGAAATGTTTATTCAAGTCTGAGGTTAAAAAAAACGAATTGTCACATATGAATTTTCAATCTTAGATAAAAACTAAGCATTTATGCTTTAAAATGCCTTTGCTTTTAAAACCCTAACTGAATAACCACTAAATTAGCATCTCTTAGAGGATCCAGATCCATCCATACCCAGAGTGCTTATTGGTTTTACGAATTCTGCGAACTAGCTCACACCCTACTGAATCTGAACAGGGCAAGGGCTTCATCTCAAGCTTACACAGTACACACAAAGGTAAGAGCCATGCTTTATACTGTGGGTTGTTTTGTTTTTGCTTGGTTTTGGCAGAAAGGACTTTATTATATCCTGCAAGTATTCCTTTGAAAAGAGGAACAGAGTTACACAAGGTCTATGCCAAAGGAAGAGCTAATCACAGCGGTAACTACATCCTAGTTGGGAAACACTACAGTTAAAATTTTCTTCCATAGATGAGAGGGAAGATAATGGGAGCCACATAATATGATTATAGCCAGAATCAGAAAATATCGAGGAAAAAAAATAGAGACTTGGCTCCAGCATTTGCTCTTAAGTTTAATACAAAAACATAAGTAATTCTGGTTTAATTAAATGTATATGAAGCTATAAGTACTTCGGTGTTTAGGAAATACCTTGGTCAATATTGAAGTGAGTGCCCTTCCCATGCCTGGCAATGAGCTTTAGCTCTACCAAGGACCACTCACTGAGGGGCTGTATGGATTGCGGCTGTGAACCGAAGCAGAGGCAGGCAATCTCTAGTGTATGGATGACAAAGCCAGTCCTGCGTGGAAGATGGTAGCCGTGTTCTGTTCCTTGGGACTATTTGGGTCTTTACTAAAGGGACAAATAAACAGAGAGGACCCCAGACAGCAGAAGGCAAAGATGGGCTGTTTGGGGCCGATGATCTACCTGGGCGGATTTTTGGCCCTTGTCCACCTCCTAATAAGATCAGGCAATCACCAGTTGTCCTGAGTGAGTCTCATGGCTGCCATTGGGGCGGCTTTGCTTACACGGTATGGATGTAAAAGGTGCTCATTGTTTCAAAAAAATAAAAAAAACACTGAAGACTAGTGACATTCAAAGGGCAATGCTCTTTTGTTAGTCTTTAAAATTTAGGACTCAATCAAGTTGAAACCAGGACTCTGTTACCCTTCATGTTCTGCCTGAAAACTTCTTCACCCTGGCACCTCATTGTTGCTAGCGTCCCTGGAACCTTGGACAAGGGTGGCATTGCCTATGTATGCGGGAGGCTGCACTCAGTCCTTCCTTTTGTTCAAGGCTTTGCTTTTATGGGGGAAAATTTATTTTCTTAATTCCTAGTCTCCCCCAATTCCCTGGGTATATTTTCCCATCAGATTTAAGGCTTTGAAAGCTTTATTTTGAGAATTCACTTCATTAAACGAGGAGTCTTTTAAGTACAGTCGAGCCCTGAGTCATAAAGGAAAGCTAGTAAGAATTAAGATTACTTTCTGACAAACACTAATGCTTTTGCAGGGGAGAATCCAACCTTGCCCTTGAACTAAGCAAAATGTATAAATCGTCTTGACCATCACGTTCATCTTTTCTTCTACTCCTAAGGTCTTGTTTGCTCATCTTCCAACATCCCCCACCCCCAAAGCCTCCTCCCTAACTGGTGTTGCTACTCCCTAGAGACAGGGTGTGGTACAACCCAAAGCCACAGGAATTGTATCCCTGGGCAGGAAGGTTGCTATGGGATCACGCTAAGCCAGGACATGGGTGTGTCAGTATATAAAGTCAGGTACCCAAGAAGGATTCCTAAGTCAATGGAAGAGTATCTCAAAGCCCGGTTGGGAACATCCGTCTGTAATTCTGGGCATTAGGCACCCTGAGAGCACTAGGGGGCATTTTCAGAGGATGGGGGATCCTCACTCAACCTGTAAATCAATTCAGTGGAGAGTTGCCAAGACAGTGCCTGTAACGCATGTCCGTCACCTTCCTTGGAGAGCTCCACAGATGTCCACCGTCCTCGAGATGTTGGTCGTCGACCAGCTGTGTGCTTCTTGCTCCACCTGGCTACCACACTCTGACTTTGCCCCACACGAAAGTTCTTGGCCCGTGTCTCCTTGGTCCCTCCTATGTTTCCAGAGGTCTGCCTCTCACCCGGGACCCTGCTTGTCCAGGAACAGAGTGTTTGACTTACAAACACTCCTTCCATTCTATTTTTCCCTTCAGCGTGAGTCTGACTTCACGAAGACACCATATTCCCTGCCGTTCTTTCTTCTCTTCCTCGTCCTCTGCTCTGGCTCTTCCTTCTCGGGATCCAAAGAGTTAAGTCCTGGAGTCCTCCCTCGCCTTCTCCACTCTCTCCTCGAACAACTCCGCCTTTTCCCATCACCTTTTTGTGACCGAAGCAACCTAAGGGCTGGTTTTTCATTCTCTTTACTGCTCTTCCGCGATACATTTTCCACTATCGTGTCCTCACACTGGCTCAATATCAGTTTCTCAAAAATTAAGCACAGAGCCTGTAAGACGGCTCAGTGGGTAAAGGGGCTTGCTGTCAAGCCGGTGTCCCCAAGTTCAAGTCCCATAACCCACATAGCAATAAAGAGAACTAATTCCTACAGGTTGTCCTCTGGCTCCCACATGCTGGTGTGCTATGGCATACACACACACGCACACACACACACACACACACACACACACAAATGGGGGAGAGACACGTACACACACATACATACACAAACAAATAAGAAAAATAAACTAAGTGCATCCATTTCCCTCCTGTGGCTGATCTTACTCCGGGCATCCTCTCAATGAAGGCAAACAAATGCTTCCTGTATGACAGATTTTGACCTGTAGAGTTTAGGCGTGACAACCGTGTCTCATCTCCACAACGCGGCTATCATGACAATGCTATTATTTCCCCAACTTTACAAAGAAAATAACCGAGGCATGGACAGGTGGCTTTTGGTTGGTTACCTGAAGTCAGGGTGAGAACTGATCTACCTGGCGTTAAGACAGTCTGGCCCCAGATCAAAGCACGTGACTGCTCTGTAGGCCACTTCCCTTTCCCTGGGCCCCATCTCTCATCTTCAGGCCCTCTCTCTTGCCTTGCGATTTTTGTTGATTCTCTCTCTGCAAAGTTTCTCCAGCAGTCCCTCCCATTCCTCGTCTTCATGACCTAGACCAGTTCTGCAGACTTTTAGTCATTGTGAAGCCATCCCGTTTGTAGGTCCT
Organism: Ondatra zibethicus; assembly: GCA_004026605.1. NCBI lineage: Eukaryota > Metazoa > Chordata > Mammalia > Rodentia > Cricetidae > Ondatra > Ondatra zibethicus. The sequence goes on from PVIU01007348.1 coordinate 4,515, forward strand.
GCGTTAGCTGCACTTAATTTTTTTCTCAGAATGAAAAAAAATGCTTTATTTTGTATTGAAAAGTAACGTGCCCACTGGTCAAAAATCCAAGGGTTTTCAACCTGTGAGTTCTTAAGTGCAGGGTTGCAAAGATGGTGGCTTTTTTTTTTCTAATGTCCACCGTCTTCCTTCCTTGGAAAGACCCGCGGATGCCCACAGTCCTCGAGATGTTGATTGCTTCGCCTCTTGTGCGCCTATCTCAGTTGTAAGGGTGCTTTCTGGTGTTTCAGGGCCCCATATTCTATACATTCTACACATGGTGCTTAGTGGTAAGGGGACGGCGGAGGGCACTGCTCAGAATATTCTACGACGGGGCAAGTAGAACCCAGATGGCAAAAGTTGAAGGCACAGATGCATAGCCTTCCTCAGTCACCCCGGTGAGCCGATAAGCTACCAGCCCACGGCTCCTCCCTCCCTTGCTCACGGATGTCCTCTCTCGAATTATTTCTGTGGCTCCTCTCAATTTATAATCTTCTCCGCTCAAGAACAAGATCAAGGTTTGTTTTTTTTTTTTTAATCCCCAGACAAGAAACAAGTTAACAGGTGCATCATCTACTTTGCAAAGCTTTACCACTCTATTCTCTTGGCACTCGTCCCATCCTCCCTTGCCTCCTAACTCTCTGTGTGTGCCTTAGCGCCTGGATTGTGACCCTGGATGGCCAGAGGTCACCACTCATCTACAAGCTCTCCCTCACTGTCAAATAAAGAGCAGGGCAGCCCTTAGTCAACTCCGTGGCTGAAGGGATGCCCACGGCAACCCGGTCAACGGTCCGTCACTGGAGCCGCTGTTTACAGCTTGCTGAAGGAAAGCATCAGAAAGCCGTGCTGGGGTTGCGAACAATCACAAGTTAGTCATTCCTCATTAGTGTTCTCAGCAGCTTTGCCCGGCCAGTTAACCATGGCTATCTGTATTAAAATATCACCTGAGCATCCATGAACCCACAAAGGAGAGAGGACTGGAGCCTTGGTGGCTACATGCTGGTACCATCGTACCAGAGAGGCAATCCGGTATTTGATCTGTGAATCAAAGTGCTTCCAATTCACAAAAGCACAGCATAGCAGGCAACAATTACTGCCGCTCAGAGGCTCAGTGCAGAGGTGTTTAAGGCGGGGAGACCGAGCGCCGTACCTGAATGTTCACATCGGCCCCGTTGTTTACTAACAGCTCCAGGCACAGAGCGCCATGCGTGGACGCCGCTGCAAAGTGCAGAGGGGTGAAGCCGCCGTTGTTGGGCTGGTTCACATTAGCACCGTAGTCGATGAGCTCATTAACCACAGCATCCTGGCCGTTGTAGCAGGCAATGTGCAGGGCTGTGTTTCCATAGACATTGACTTCATCGATCTGCAAAGCATCCAACACCTGGGCAATTAAAATCACCGGAGCCAATTTACTCCGTTTGCCACAAAGGGCCTAACTGCTCTGGCGAGAGAAAGGAAATGCCCACCCGTCGGGGTGGTTATTCAGAGCTCACTTGCTCCCCAGCGGGTATCCCGAGAGCACCTGTCTCGCCCCCCCACCCCAGAAAAGACAGGAAAAGTTGAATATGACAAAAAAAATGACCCATGAGGTATTAGAGGTTCAAATGCCCGTGGAGCAGGTTTTCTCAGCTAGAGGACAAATAAGACGGAGGCAAAGACACTTTCAAAATGACAGAAAAGAAATCCAAACCCCAAAGTCATGGGCTCAGGAACAGTGGCCATGAAAAGAGGGGACGGGGTTAACAGGAGAGGTAACTTGTGGACACCGTGCCCTTGAGTCAGGCTCAGAATCAATTCTGTTTTCGTTCTGGAGCCTGGCACCTCCTGCGGAACTGAGGTGTGTTAGCCACGTCAGCCCACCTCACCAGCTGCTCCTCCTGCAGAACGAAGGTTTATCTATTTCTCTGGGTACACAATCTGCTTCTGATTTCCTGCTACTTAATCAATGCCCCTATTATAATTTATCGGCCCACATCAAAGGAGATACAGGACCCAAGGAAGTAAGTTTTTCTCCACTTGAATAAAAGGCAAACAGGATTTCATTTCGGAGAGAGGAACGTGAAGAAAGACACGAGGCGAGCAGCGGCGCAGCTGTGGGGGCTTACCTCCACCCCCAGGTTCAGGAGGTGTTTAACCACGTTGATCTGCCCATTGGAGGCTGCGGCATGCAGAGGGGTGTAACCCTTCTTGTCCTTGCAAGTGACTTCAGCGCCATGGTTAATCAGCAGTGCCATGACGTCCAGGTGGCCTGGACAAACACAGCAGCAAAAACATCACTAATCTTTAGAAGGCAATTTGACCACTCGCTGGGCCCCCAAAGATCCTTTAATAGCTTCTTTTCCCGCCAGTATCTTCCCAACCCAACCCGCCTCGTGGAAAATAGTCAATGAGCATTTACTGAGTACCAGCTCTGTGCTGGCCATTATTGTACATCCTATGGGAAGGAAAGGGATGGTTCAGTAAGACTTGAATGAGATGTTGCAAAGATGGTGGTTGTTCACCATGACGACAAGAAGAACCCAAGAGCGAGGACACCTGAGCACCGCAGCCTTTTTAAAGTTGTCCTGCAGTTGAGTGTGGAATCCCAGCAGCTGGGAGACTGATGGAAGCAAGTTACAAGTTCAAGGACAGCGTGAATCCCAGACCAGCCTAGATGGCTTAGCAAGACCCTGCCTCAGAACAGAAACAGTAACAAGGGGTATGTTGGAACGAAAACCATTCCCATTCCTCGCCAGAAAAGCCCAACAGTAACAATTCAGTTTAGAAACCAAATAAAGAAAAAAATTAGAGGGGCTGGAGAGATGGCTCAGTGGTTAAGAGCACTGACTGCTCTTCCAGAGGACCCAGGTTCAAGTCCCAGAACCCACATGGCAGCTCACAGCTGTCTGAAGATCCAGCTCCAGGGGATCTGACATTTCACACCAATGCACATAAAATAAAAGTTAAATAAAAATTTTTTTAAAATTATTTTTAAAAAAAGAAAAGAAAAGAAAAAAATAGAATACTCCCAGATTACAGTCAAATCTGAAACTGTCATTGCTGTGTTGGGTTTTAACCCATAAAAAGGCCATTTCTTACGTTTCCATGTAAAATAACTCCCATAAATTATTCAGTAAATAGAAAACCCTTCTGATCTCAACTGTTGTGGGCATTTGAACTCTGTTCTCTAATTCACTATGATAAATGTGTTTGGCCTTTATTTTATAATTGAAGAGCATTCTGAGTTTAAGTTCATTGTCACGAACATTGCAGCTAACAGAAAGGAGGGAGACAAATACTGAGTGTGGGGTCCAAACTTTGTAAGAGAGGGGGTGGGAATAGTTGTGGGTGGGAGGTATGAGCTTGCTTTATCAAACGTCGATTCCTTATCTACAAAAACTTGTATATAGAACAAAATATTTTCAATTGCTGGCAGTGCTATCCCAAGCTATTTGCCCCAAATTTTATGCCATTATCTCCTAAGGATTGTCACCTACTTTTATGCTTTCCTATTTGCATCCTGATGACAAGAGTAATAATGATTTGACTTTTTCAAGTCACCAAAATGTATTAACCATTTATCATCAAAGCCTAAGCCTGAAGCCCCTGGACTCTTTGACTAGCTCAGTGTGCATTTCATCTAAACAGCTGCTTGCTTTTAGCCAACTCAAAGGTCTGTGATGCTCAAGAAAGACATAGGGACACAGGCCTGTAACTCCAGCACTAGGCAGGTACGAGGAGCAGTTCAAGGTCTTTTGCTCCACAAAGAGTTAATTCTTACAAACTTTTAAGATTCTCGGGGTCTGTAAGTCTAAGAATTCATTCAGAAATCCGTAGAGGTGTGATTTGCTTCATTCTTACGTCAATCCACTCTTCCCCCCCCCCACACACAAATAATGTTAAATTTGGAAATGATTTTGGGGTTTTTTTTCCTCCAAGACAGGGTCTCTCTGTAGCGTTGGAGCCTGTCTTGGAACTAGCTCTTGTAGACCAGGCTGGTCTCAAACTCACAGAGATCCACCTGCCTCTGCCTCCCGAGTGCTGGGATTAAAGGCGTGCGCCACCACCACCAGCAACTTTTGGAATGATGGAAGATATGTCTGCTTGTCAGACGGACTCAAACAGGCAAAAATGCTCGGAAAACGAAGTCAGCCACTGAAATGTTACCATCTAATATTTCAGTATTTATTTTCCAAATTTCCCTTCACTGTGTAGCAGTTTCCACAGCAATGAGAAACATTATGCATATTGTCACATTCTATATATACAACCAGAAGAGGATGCATCTCTGTATTCTCTCTGATGCATCTCCCCTTAGCATGTCACAAGCCCTTGTTTATAGACACGCATGGACACCATTGCTGTGCTCCCTACTCTGTCCCCTTGTGTGGATCTTCTGGAATTTACCAAAACAATATCCCCTGGGTGGGTCTTAGCTTGTGTGCAGCTCGTCTGATAAAACTCTGTTTTCTCTTCTAATTGCAGGCTCTCTCCTCCAAGCAGAACCGCACAGAAGGATCTTCGTTCTTCATGTCTCATGTCTGCCTTGAGAATAAACCAGGAGGGCTATCCTTTGTCCAAGGTCTTTGCACCCATCAAAAGAAAAGGACAAAAACAGAGATATGCCCTACTTCTTCAACTCCAGCAGAGGGAAGTGGCCTGAAGAGGCCTGTGGGCCTCCCCTTTGAGCCCAGCATAGCAGAAGTCCAACCTAAGGGGACTCTACCATGTCTACCTACAAAGGAGCCAGGGAACTTTCTCTTTTCCTGTTGCTTCTTTCAAAAATGTTTAGAAGCGCAGCGACAAAGAGCATGGTGTCCTCATGCTGTTAACCAGTCTTTCTTTCCTGAACACTTGACTTGATGCCATAACAAGCTAGCATGCACGCAAAGAGTGTCGCTTTCCAATCTAGAGTGAAGGATCTTCCGAGAGGTCCAGACCGTGACTCATCCTCCCTCTCTTTGGGGATAAATAAGCCTCCGAAAAGGCGACTAGCCAACTGGAGACCTTTACAGATGCCAGGAAACAGGCCAAATCTTCATTCAAGTGGAATCCAACCCCTAAGTCAGACTTCTCCAAGAATGCCTACATAGTCAACAAGGTCCTGCAGTGTCTTGTAGTTCAGGACATCCTGCCTGAGGCTGTTAGATGTAATTTGATATGTTGGGGGATCAAAAACAGGCACTTGTCCTACCACTGAGCTAGCAGAGACCCCTGCACTTTGTTTTTAACACACAGACTCCTCACCCATGTACGCTGCCCAGTGAAGAGCACGCCGGTCCTTCTTGTCAAATGCATTGATGTTTGCCCCTTTGGCCAGGAGTAAATTGACCATCTGAAAGATAAATGAAACAGTGAGACCAAGTGTTCCCTCTGCAACCAGGAGAGTTCCTTGCTGCCTGCATGTAATCTAAACCAAATTAGCATCAACCCTAAGAGCAAGGGATTCAGACAAGAAAGGTGATGTCACACGTGTCAAAGAGAAGACTGATATGATAATCTACTTTTTCAATTCACTGTGGTTTGAATTTGAGAATGGATTGAACTGCCCAAGGGACATACCTCTATTACACTGGCACTCATGTAAAGTCTCAACAGTCATAATGGCTCCACCTGTGGCTAATAGGGTCTGAGTAGTGTACCCCAGCTCCCAGTGAGGAGAACACTCACCTCCATGTGCCCATTGAGAGCTGCGTGGTGCAGGGCTGTGCGCCCCCCTCGGTCAGAGACATTAACACTGCTCAGCATTGGGATGATCACTTCGGCACACTTGACAGCCTTATTGGCTGCTGCCACGTGGAGGGGGGTCTGCCAGTTCTTGTCCCTTGCGTTGACGTCAGCCGAATGTTTGACCAATACCTGCACCGCCTCCTGCAACAGAAGCAATCCGTGGAGTCACTGGCAAACGCCCGATAAATGGGTCCTGCGTCTAAGGCCTTCTTGGTACGCAGGAACTTCACTGAGAGAGGACAGAGTGCTCCCTCCCAGGCCGCATCATATGAAGTAGAAGGAGTAACACGGAATGAGACGTTCACTCCATCTCGCTTTGTCAAGTCAAGGGCCTGGCCCGCATCGACAATCAAATATGTCTTCTACAGACAGCTTTCTTGTGAGACCTCCTTAGATCACCTAATAGCATACATGTGCAGAAGTGCACAGAAGTGCCAAGACCATCATGGCATCCGGCCTCAAAGAAAAATTTTTTGTATTGTTTCCAGCACGTAACAACCTAGAATGTTTGCAAAATGTAAGAGGTAACTATAATAAAAATGAGATAAAATTATTACTTTATTGTTAAATCTAACGGGATTTATTGTTAAATCCACTGTTCTCTTGTGAGCTTGCTGCCATTGCTGTTTCCTTTTCTTTTTGTTTGTTTGTCTTGTCTTGTTTATTGAGCTGCGGCTCTCTGGGCTTGGATTCCCAAGCACTACAATTACAGGCACAAGCTGCCACACCTGAGTATGAAGCTATTCGATTTCTTGCAAGGCTTCTGAAAGCTCACGTTACCCTCAAATATGCGCTGTGCTCAAACTCTCCTCAAGTCACTGGGGACGAGTGAGGTTTAAAATCAGAAATGCTTTCTGCAGGTGCAAGCAACGCCAAACTCGATGGATTGCAAGCTGCCTGAGATCGGGCTCTGGTCTTCGACCACCCTCTGTATCCTCTGCAGAGCGTAGCCGGTGCCTTGCACACACTGCACACTCGGGAGCTTTGGTGGCATAAACGCAGGGATGTGATCACGAGCGAGGTCTGTCAATAAGAGCAGGCACACAGTAGCCGAGCCATTGCTGTGCCGTAGGCTCATGGTCCTGAGGCCATGCAGGAATCCTGAAGGCTTTATACTGGATTCCTGTAATCCGTCAGGGCCTTTATCCCACAGTGATTACAGCAATGTCATGTTCTGTCACCGTATAAATTGCTGCTCAGACAATTTGCTCAATTAGTGGGATTATTCTTCTAGAAGTATCCATTACCAAACTAAAACACTCCCTATAGTTATAATTATTATTAACGTATAGCTATCCTTTCAACTAGCAGTACAAAGGTGTTCACTGGAGACTTAGGGATAGGAGAGTATTCTGGGGGCGGGGGGGCTATTCACAAAACCCCGTCTTTGAAAGTCAGGAAAGACAAACACAATGTATTCATAGTGAGCTGGAAATCTCCCTGCTGGCTAGCTTTCACAGTGCTGGAAGGGGTTGCGCAGGCGGCTGAGGGGAGTCCTAAGGACTATGATACCAATCTGCCAGGCAAGATGTGCCCACTTGCACAGTAGTGGCATGGACATTGTGGGGGTAACCAACATCCTGCTGACTGGATGTGTGGTCCACTCTCTCCTCCATACTAAGTGCTATAAACCCCACTCAAAAGCCCATGGTAGTAGTAGGTCACAGGCCCTAGGGGGGATTCAATTCTATTGTTTAACTAAATCAACAAAGTGTGGAATCACCTTTAAAACATAGACTTACACCCATTGACAATTACCACTCTCTGCATTAACCAGAGAAGCCAGTGAGTGTCAGTAAATACAAAGACTCGTGGCTGCAGAAGGGGATGAAAATAATGAGGGTTGAGGGATCAGCCCTAAACAAGACGTTATAGCATCCCTTCCAGAACTCAAGAGACATCCCAGAAGATGGGGTGTAAAGGAACCAAAGGGCCAGAAGACAGACGGCAAACTTCCATCTGAACAATATACAGTCATTGCAATCACGGCCCCTCAACAGCTGTGAATGGCTACGCTGGATCTGCCCCCAGAGTAGGCCCCGACGCGACCCAGACATGGCCAGCTCACTGCTGAACTATTTTCAGCTGATGGAGGGAAAGAAGGTGCTGCTGCCTTCAATTGTGTGCCCGCTACCGCTCCACTAAGCTCCAATGGAAAAGTTCCGAGTCAACGGTTACACAGAGGACCCTCGTTAAACTAAATGGGCGACAAAGGAAGACCGGAAGCAATGAATATGAAAAATGGACAGGGAGGGAGAAGCCAGGGTTCATAAAGGCAGGAGGAAGGGTTTTCATAAAGGTGGGGGAAGAGTATATAAAGTTATCGAATAACTAACTTAAAACAGTATGTAAGCTTCTTTAAAAGTATTCCCAGTATCCAGTCTTGGGCTTATAGTGAGGCATGGATCAGACTTTTCTTTATAAGATGAAGATTTCTAGGCCCAACAACCAGCTCCAGCAGGGCCACTGGGGAGAATTCTAGAACAATATCTTTTAGCAAGCACCCCTGAAGACTTAATGATCCTCACTAAATCTGAGTATAACCCACCGACATTCCAGGAAGTAGAGTACAAAGCATTCAAACCCTAGAAAATGTTATTCCCAAAGGCAGACTTTTCCTGCAGAAAGGCAAAACCAGATGTTTGCTGGTTGAAACAGTATCCAGGGGTGTTTATATAATCTGAGGGAGGCAGCAGAGCAGGGTGTGTAAGCAAGGAGTGTCCCAGGCCATACTCTTCTCTGCTTATTGGCTGTGACACCTTTTGTTCCAAACTTAACTTCCTAAGTGTGTATGGCCAATACCACAATGTCAGAGGCTCAGAGGTTAAAGTAGATTTATGCTCAGAAGGTCTTTAGCAAATAGTAAATGCGCAATAAATTCTCAGAATGGCAACATTTAGAAAAACACAGGCTGGAGAGATGGCTCAGAGGTTAAGAGCACTGGCTGCTCTTCCAGAGGTCCTGAGTTCAATCTCCAGCAACCACATGGTGGCTCGCAACCATCCGTAATGGGATCTGGTGCCCTCTTCTGGCCTGCAAGCAAAACACTTTATATGTAATAAATAAATAAATCTTAAAAAAATAAAAAGAAAGAAAAAAGAAAAGTACAACGTCCTCAATCTAACACCCCAAAGACGAGATGTAAACAATTTTAAGTTTTCTAACCCAAACATAGTCTCAAAAACAGGGAAGTGAGAAGTTCAGCATTTTCCCTTCAGGGCCACTCAGCTTAGCACAGCAGCCTTTGAGAAGCCAAGCACATTCATACAGAGGCCACCTCAGAGGCCATGCTGGGCGCTCGCTGAAAGACCCCACAGCATGGCTGACAGTGCCTTCCACCCGGTGAGCCTCAAAAAACAAACTGCATTCTTCCATGTCCAACTCCAGGCTTGTACACATTTAATTCTGTTCTTCGCAGGCACTGTAGTCCAGAAAACAAAGCAAAAAAATCAAGAGGAACACACTGGCCAGGAGAAACCAGATGAGATCATTGGCAGCTTTCAGAATATTCTCTCTGGGAGCCTCAAGTCTTGGGAGCCTCAAGTCTTGCTTAGCTCTCTTGGCTACTGTTACAAAGTGAATCTCCCCAGTGTTTCGCCTTTGTTACAAAGTGAATCTCCCCAATGTTAAAGTTAAAGTCTCTTCATTTCTTGGGAAAAGCTAGCAAAAAAAAAAAAAAAGAAAGAAAGAAAGAAAAAAGTGTGGCCACTGGAGCATTAGGGAGCAGACACAGAGACAATGTTCTTTGCCTTTGAATTGTTTTGATCCTGGGATACCCAGATATGCCAGGCCATGACATTGGGGATGTTACAGAGGTTAGAAGCTTTTCAATGAAGAACTTGTTTTTACTACACACTCATGAACCATTTCAGTCTGAGGAACGGATGCATGTACCAGTTCATACTGAAACTCTCATCCTCGTTGGCAAATGCTGCCGGTCAAGTACTAAAAACCAAACCAAACACCCCCTGTCAATCCCCCTTAGGCCTACTCCCTTCCCCCAACAATTAGTAAGGGGAGGCAAAAAAGAACAGCCAGAGAGCCAAATTCAAAAGGAAAAATGAGCTTGAATTTAGGATTTCCGTGGCACCAGGATGAGGCCAAGCCGACTCTGACAGACTCAGAGATTCCAATTTTTACTAGAAACTCTTCAGCTGTGGCGGATACCATAAAGTCACTGTCTTCCGTGAGTTTACATTTCGCCCACCCCCAAGCCCCTGGCGAGAGTCATCCACAGGCAATTTTTTTTTCTCTTTACCCAGAAAACCTTGCTAGTTGGTTGAGGAAGAACCAAGTGCCTTTCATCAACACAGAAGTTTAAGAACTGAACAACCCATCATTGGTCAGACTGGGCTCAAACACATTGAGATACATAGTGGCTGGTAGCAAAGGGATGTTTGGGGGATCGAAGCTTCCGTAGGGGTGATTACTTAACAAGGTCACAGGGTACTGAAACTATGCGTTGTGTGTCCCTCTCTCCCCTAAAGCTGGGGCCCACAAACGATAGATATTTCCTTTATAGCCCCATCAGCGTATATAGTACAGGATATAGAGAAAGTGTCTAAATTCATTTAACTAAAGAGATTTCATTCTAGGTAAGGGACAAAAGACTCTATGTATACTATATTACAAAAGACAACAAATTTACTAAGGATTAAGTCATCTTAAAATTTAGCCTATGGAGGACTCCCCTGTGAAGACGCTGATCTCCTGAGGCCAGGGTCCTGCCTCGACCAGGCACTGTGCCTGTTTCTCCCAGGTACAGAAATGGAACATGGAGCTATCAAGCGAGTCCTCCGGTACCCGAACAAGATACTCCAGGATTCCTTATGTCCTTCCTTCCATGTTGGCTATTTGGAAAGAGAATACAGCCAACCCCCTTTAAAACAACTCCATACACCCAAAACGACAAGGAAGACAGCGAGTACTAAGCTGCCACATACTGAGTATATTCTGGAATTCGCCAAAGAGAAACAGCAGGCACCGATGCCGCCATGTGAGCAGGCTCACCGCCTTGCTCCTCGGCGTCCCTGGAGAATGCCACCTCCTCCAGAGCCGGAGGGGGCAGCTCCACTGGACAAATCTACATGCACAATGCTCAGTGCCTTTGAGGGGAGACTCTCGTGCCCTCTCTGGCCAGGCTGATAGTCACTGGGTTACCTCCCAGCCCTGCTCCCATAATGGCCTTCCCTTTTTTGGCACTGGCCTCTCCGTCAACCAGCTGATCCATTTTCCATGGTTTCCACGATCCTCCTCGTTATCCCTGAGGTCCAGGCGTATAGAAATAATGATAACGCATTTGCTATCGTCACGTGTTTCCGGCATGCGACAGCAAACGAGTGTTTGAGCACCACCCTCAATCTATTTCTAGAACATTTTAGATTTGGAATCCATCACAGAAAAAAATAGGTAAGTAAAGAAGCTTCCTGCCTCCGTGGAGCTTTCATTCCAGGGGAAGTATTTCCCAGACTGTATCCTGAAAAGAACAAGCTAGCTTTCAGGACACCAGCTTCACCGCCCCCCCATTCCACCTCACCTGCACCTGTTCAGCCAAGGGCATCACTCGCCATTCACCTGCCAGGTTTCCCCCACCTCGTTCTCCTAAGGTGCCAAAATCCTGTCGGGTTTGCCTCAAACTATCTCAGAAATGACTGGTTCCTCCTCCGCCTCAATCAGCCCTGCTCCTATTTCTCTCGGCCTCTTGTCAGCCAGACCACCTGAACTCCCGCACGCAAAACCCTCTTCACCCTGCAGACATGCTGGTCTCTCTGAGGAACAGTCTGCTGAGATCCTGCCAACTGCTCGCTGGATGTTAGTTTCTCTGGCAGCCCAGGGATCTAACCAACTCTGCACTACTCCCTCTGTTCCACCTGACTCGGGTGAATGCCCCTGCCTCGTCTCCTCTCACACAAGCATCCTCCCGCATTGGCCCTCCCTCCTCCTCCTGGCCTGCTGGGCCCTGCTTATCCTTTAAGGACTAGACAGGCTGACATCTCCCGGGGGGGTGAGGTGCCATGCGCCAGCAAGCTTGCTCACTCGCTCCCCCAATCCCACTCTGGCATTGTGCAGATCTGTTTTCTGTGTTCCTTCCATTCCAGGCTGAAATCACACTGTAATCAAGGTTCATGCCACCCAACTTGGATCACCAAGATGCTTCATAGTACTGGCTGGTTTTGTGTGTCAGCTTGACACAAGCCAGAGTCAACAGAGAGGAAGGAGCCTCAGTTGAGGAAATGCCTCCATGAGATCCAACTGAAAAGCATTTTCTCAATTAGTGATCAATGGGGAGGTGCCAGCTCATTGTGGGTGATCCTGGGTTCCATAAGAAAACAGGCTGAGGAAGCCAGGAAGAGCAAGCCAGTAAGCAGCACCCTCCATGGCGTCTGCATCAGCTCCTGCCTCCAGGATCCTGCCCTGCTTGAGTTCCTGGTCTGACTTCCTTCAGTGATGAACAGCAATGTGGAAGTATAAGCCAAATAAACCCTGTTCTCCCCAACTTGCTTTTTGGTTGCGGTGTTTTGTCGCAGCAATAGAAACCCTAAGACACTTGGACTGCGCCGTGTCTGACATAAGCAAGACACACGAAGAGCTGCCCACGTGGGTAACTCTCTTCCGCAAGAGGTAAAAGGCGTCATCCACCCTGAGGGTCCTCCGCGGAAAGAATTCTCTTTCTGCAGACAGTAGTAGGTGTTAGACTAAATGAGGAGGTCACTCACTTCACTTCTGGAAGCAACAGCCCGGTGCAGAGGGGTCAGCCACATGTTGTCCTTGGCATTTACGCGAGCTCCTGCAACCAAACAGCACAAGTTAGGGGCATAGCCTGGGATAACGAGCGAACCTTCTTTTCCCTGCATCAGTTCCAAGTTGACAAGATTTTATACGGGATAAAGGGACCAACAGAAATCTATCTTCCCTGACAGCCCAATTATCCCTCAGTACTAGACAGGTCCTTTGACACAGGAATCCATATCCCGTGATATTTTAAGACAGGAGACCTGTGCAGACTGTTCGCAACTTCTTCGTGCCACAGAGCCCTGAGAGACATGCTCCACACTCTGTTGAAGTCACGGCACTGAGCAGAAGCCGCAGGTGAACGGGATCCTGGGAAGGAGAACACACCTTGCTCCCTTGATGTTCCCACAGCTTCCCATGGGAGCAAGGCCACCGAAGATAGATCTGAACAACGGACACCCTCTACAAGTCTTTGGTTCAAGGATCAGATAAACCCTCCTGTAGTGAGAGACTGTTTTAGTAAAGGGCTGTGAACGGGAAGGGGGAGAAGGCATCCATGATGGGCGAGAGGCGCCCATTTGGGTCTTAGGATGGCGAAGAAGCTCATGACATGAGGGTGGAGATGAGGGGCGTGGATAAAGGAAACTAGGAGGGCAGGGAAATGGGAGGAAAGAGTAGGTAGGTGCCTTGGGGCCAAAAGTTGAGGGAGCGAGGTGAGCAGAAAGCAGAGGGGAAACACAGAAACTTCTAGAAAGGGAGCAGGAGCTTCCGCGGGTAAATGTGAGCTACTGGTTAAGCCACAGACAAAAACAAACAATGAATCACAGAACTGAGAGTATTTTTCTTCAACTGAGAACAAAACCACCAACAGCATTCATCAGAGAAAACAGCCTAACCCCGCAAAGCGGTTCCGCCCCTCTCGATTCTTCAGTTTGAGATGTCATCAGGAACATTTTTTTTAACAGCCCAAGTTTATTGTAACAGGCTGCAGAGGTTGAGAGCAATGAATGAACTTAATTTTAAACCAAGTTAAAAACCTTGAAAGTTGATTTTACGGGCTCCATCTTGTCTAAAGGGGTTGAAAGCCGTCTAATGTAGCTGCATGGAGACCACATTAAAATGAGAAGCCCACATTAAATGCTCTGAACCGAAGTGGATGGGAAAGACATGGGATTTAGGGACAAAGACTGAAGTTTGCATTCTGATGTCAGCAGCCAGTATTCCAAGGACTCGGAGTTTCTGATCTCTAGAATAATGGTACCACACACCAGGACTGCCATGTTGGTTTTACTGGGGGCTTGGGGGTGTCAGATGGAGGTGAGGATTCTTCATAAATCAGAAAGCACTAGAAAATTATTAGCAGTTCTTGTTGCAAAATCCCCCCTCGATAGCTCGTCCACCTCCGAGGCCGACAGCGAAGATTTCCAAAGGCAGTAACAACTGTGAGACGTACAGACAAGCACATTCTTTTTTTTTTTTTTTTAAAGATTTATTTATTATGTATACAACATTCTGCCTCCATGTATGCCTGCACACCAGAAGAGGGCGCCTGATCTCATTATAGATGGTTGTGAGCCATCATGTGGTTGCTGGGAATTGAACTCAGGACCTCTGGAAGAACAGCCAATGCTCTTAACCTCTGAGCCATCTCTCCAGCCCCAGACAAGCACATTCTTTCAAGTTCTTGTTGAAATTTTTAAAATTTCTTTTATGTGCTCAAGTGTTTGCTTGCATGTATGCATCTACACCATGCGCACAGCTGTTATTCACAGAGGTCAAAAGCGGGTGCTCCAGGGCCCCCTGGAACTGGAGCCACTGAGGACCACCCGCACCTCATGAGGACTGGGACCCAAGTCTGTGTCTCCTGCAAAAGCCAACAAAGTGCTTTAAAGCTTGGAGCTGCCAACCGATTCATCTCTCCAGGCTCCAAATGCACGATTTTTAATGTTCATTTTCTTTCCATTTATTTGTGTGTATGTACATGTAGAAGTCAGAGTTCTTGTCTCCTGCTACGTAGGTTCTTGCCGTCTGGAGACAAAACTTAGATTGTGAGGCTTGGTGCTTGGTGGTGAACACCTTTACCTGCTACATCATCTTGCTTGCCCCACAAGCATGCTCTTTTTCTTTCTCAGAAGAAGTTGGGGGAGGGAGCCACACATGCACATGCGTGACATGTGTGTGGGAGCCCACAGAGGTGAGGGAGGAGTCGCACGTGCACATGTGTGCCACACGTGTGTGGGAGCCCACGGAGGACAAAAGAGAGTTGAGATCCCTTGGAGCTGGAGTCATGAACAGCTGTGCATCCCCTCACATGGGTACTGGGAACTGATCTCGCGTCCTCTGGGAGAGCAGCAAGGACCCTCACCTGCTGGGGTTTCCCTCCAGCCTCATCAAGCATATTTTCAAAAGTAAGAGAGACTCAAATGTTATTGAAGCCTCAGGCTAAAAAAAAAAACAAGATGTGATTAAAACGGGAAAATTGGTGAGTTTGAAAGTAAAATTCTCATTACTTAAAAAGAAATCTGAGCTCTTCTTCCCTAGGTGCCAGTACTAGCAGAGTATAAAAGCCTCGCGGTTGCTGCACACCCTTCTGGTTTAGACAGGAATGGCATTTAATCCCTACAGTTACTAGTAGAACATTCTGGAAGTTAGTCAACTCTTTCAGAATCATCCACCTTTTCTTACACCTTGAGTGCTTAAATCACAACTGTCTAGTTAACCAAGTGCGTGGTTATTATTCTCAAAGCTTTGCTTTGGCACTGAAGTAGCAAAGATCATGCTCGCCTCCTGCGTCCTAAGGGTTGGAGCCAGCCCTATTATTCTCTGTTTGACAGAATACATTTTGCATTTAAAAAAAAAACACAAAAGGTTGATGCATGAAGAAGGCCCAAATGACAAACATATGGAAAGATACTAAAAATTCATCAGGATAAAAAAAAAATGAAGGCAAAGCTAATGTACTACTTTACGAAGCCTAGCGAACTGATGAAAACGGTAAGACGTGGCAGTGAGCAGTCAGGGAGGCGCAGAGTGAAAAGAAGAGCTAGCGTGCAGCTGACTGAAGCCCCTGACAGTTCCGCTTTGGGGGAACCACACGGCAGCACATAGTAAACCATGTGCGTCCATGCTATGAGCAAGTCCATCCCTTCACACGCTCTAGAGAAGTGCACACTCACACATACACACTCTCACACACATACACACTCTCACACATCAATCACATGCATATACATCACACATATACACACTCTCTCACACACACACACATCACTCACACACATACACATCACACATACACACACTCTCTCTCACACACACATACACACACATTCACACACACATACACACACATCACTCACACACATACTCACATATACACACTCTTACACACACACATACACACATACATACACACACACTCACACACATACTCACACACACTTCCACATACACATACATCACTCACACATATATACTCACACACACACACACTCTCACGTACACACACACATCACTCACATATTCTCTCTCACACACACATACACACACTCACACACACTCTCCACACACATACACACTCTCACAATACATATCACACTCTCTCACACACACTCTTTCACACACACACTCTCACATACACACATATCACTCACACATATTCTCTCTCTCTCTCTCTCTCTCTCTCTCACACACACACACACACACACACACACACAAATCCTCTTGGCTGGGACCGGAAAGGTGGCTCATTCAATAAAGTGTCTGCCACACAAGTGTGAAACTTAAGTTCAAATCCTCAGGACCCACAATTTTGAAAAGCCAGGCTGAGTTGAAGACAGACAGAGCTCTGGCTAGCCAGCCTAGCTAACCAGTGAACATCAAGTTCAAATTCAGTAAGACTCCAGCCTAAAACTAAGGTGGAAGAAAATGAAGGTAGCCAACATTGACATGTGATTTCCATATGTGCAAACCAAACCCACATGCACATAAACACATGAATACACACACACACCACATGCACACACGCACAAGTACATACACCACACACATGCAGCAATACCAAAAAAACTCTCCTGAGGTTATCTTGCTTTGTCCTTTGAGGCCAGGTTTCACTCTGTAGTACAAGTTGACCTGGAATTCACTGTGTGGTCCAGGCTGGACTTGAACTCACAATAGTCCTCAGAGCTCAGCCTTTCCCGTTCTGTGGGTACAGCTATGTGCCGCCACGCCTAGCTAAAACTTAAAATAAGTGTGGGGGGCAGGCGTTCAGATGAATTGTATTGCTCTCACCCTCTAACCTCCCTTGTTCCACTTAACAAGATATATTTTACATCTATCCAGGTCGACAAAGAATGAGTCAATTCCTTTGCGTTGTTACATGTATCCCAATGTAAATATGTCCCATCTCTTCAGACATTTCCTCTGTCAATAGTTTATTTATTCCCAATAGCTTTCCAGAAACGACAAAAATGGGCATTCATAACACGTCGCTCTGATGTAGATATGTAAGTTTTCATCTAGGGCAGATAACTAAAGATGGATCACAGATAGCACACGCTTTTTCTCTAATGGTGTCCTCAGCTGTCCAGAGCATGGCAATTTACACCCAATGTCTAAGTGCTTGGTTTCCCGGGTCTTCATTAAGGCTTTATCTTACCAGTCATCTTAAGTGTGAGAAATCTGAATTAATAACGCTGAATTATGCACTTAAAATACACTTGAAGGGGAGAAAGCGCACATTATATCCCAAAAGGTGAATGGAGAGAAACTTCAGGAGGCAGGAGGCAACATCGTTTTGATTACAGCAATTATTTCGTGAGTGTATATGCATATGCTTAAACTCAAATTATTTATTTGTGTGTGTGTATGCACGCGCATGCGTGTGTGTGTGTGTGTGTGGTATAGTATATTGATCACACTTTGGTAAAGCTCCTTTAAAAGAAGTTTTAAAATATTGCAAATCTAGTTAGAAGAAAATGCCATCTCATTTTTACATTAAACGCTAAGCTTAAACATTTTCCACTATTTTTTCCTGTTTGCAATACATTTTCTGAAAATTATTTGGTTCATATTCTTTGCCTATTTCCTCCATATATTTGCATCGTTATTGCTATCACTACTATATACAGGTTACATTTAATTTTGTGCAGATTGTAACATGGCTTTCAGTGTTAAAACCATCAGGAGTAGGCAAAAGCCCCCTGCCTGCTGGGCCTGGGACTAGCATGGCACGGGGTCTACCAGCACGGGTGCTGTCAGGTGCAGCCTCCATGGAGCTTGAGAAGTTGAAAATTCATAATTGGATGGAAGAAACTGCTTCTTTAGTTGCGGAATAAATATGCCCTTGATTCTGCTACAAAGGCTCCGCCCAGAGGCTGGCTGAGCAGCTGCCAGGAATAGCCCCTTCCTCCCCACCAGGAGCTACAGCAAAAGCAGTGTTATCTGCATGCTCCCCCAGTGCCACCTCGCCCTGGCTCCCCGTCCTCTTCCTCTGGACACCTTGGAGAGTCTTATTCACCTCTTGGGGTGGGGGCGGGGGGCGGCAGAGGGTTTGGGCTCTATTGAATATTCATAACTGACTTTTCCAAAGGAATCCCGTGTTTCCACCTGCCCGTCAGCGCCATTGTGCCCTGAAGGACACAGTCTGCACGGCTAATGACTTACAGGCCAAAGCTCTTTTGCCCAAAGACACTACAATCCTTAATCGTGAAAATAGGTATTAGATATTATGGACTCTTTAGAAACAAGAGCTCGGCTGAAGATTATCGAGCACAATTCTAACTACCACTTAAGCACCATCTTCATTTTGTCCCTATCAGCTTTCCTTCCTCGTCCCGAGGGATGGGGAGCAAAGGGACGCTGGCATCTTTTCCAGAGACAATATTTCTGTTCTTTTAGCCTTGTCATCTAGGAAGAAGAGGAAGGGGACAAAAAGAAGTGAGGTGATCCAGACGGACTGAAGGATGAGTGGCAGGCGATTCTTTTAAAAAAAAATATTTATTTACTTATTGTGTATACAGTGTTCTGCCTCCATGAATGCCTGCAGGCCAGAAGAGGGCACCAGATTTCATTGCAGATGGTTGTGAGCCACCATGTGATTGTTATAAATTAAACTCAGGACCTCTGGAAGGGCAACCAGTGCTCTTAACCCCTGAGCCATCTCTCCAGCCCCAATGGCAGGCGATTCTTACTGACCAAAGACAAGAATCAATTCAGAAGCAATTCTGTCCAGAGACCAGGTAGTCAGCTTATTGAGGCAGGGAAACATTCAAAAAAGAGTATATGGAACACGATTATAATACAGTGCAATTGCATTGCTATTTGATTTTTCTTTCTACCAAACAGGCCGGATCTTCCTGTAGCTCAGGAGTCCCGTCACCTTGGAAAAGTAAGTGCTAATGTCACGTACGTGGCAATTGCCTGAAACATTTTTCAAACTCTTCTTCGAGTTGCTACCAAAGCCAGAAGCATATTGTTTAACACTGCACCCGATTTGTGTCTAGGATCAGCTCTGATTTGTTTAATCACAATTTTTGCCAGATATAAAAAAAAAATCAACTCCATTCACAAAGGATGAATATCTATTAGGCATCTAGGAGTAAAAGAACCTCGTGCTACCAGCTCTGCAAGCAACTGACACTGGACTGTGACGCACGATCGCAAATAAATACATAAAACACAAGAAATCATCTTGCAAAACTATTACTTGTTTGGTGGCATAGATTCTAGCAAATGCATTTATTTTTATTTGTGTGTCTGTGCAGGCATGTAGCTGGTGTGTGTGTATTGTGTGCGTGCATGTGTGTGTGTGTGTGTGTGCCGGTACATGTGTGTGGAGGTCACAGGTCAAGCTCTAAGGTCATTCCTCACCATCTG
This sequence comes from Ondatra zibethicus, assembly GCA_004026605.1. Classification (NCBI taxonomy): domain Eukaryota; kingdom Metazoa; phylum Chordata; class Mammalia; order Rodentia; family Cricetidae; genus Ondatra; species Ondatra zibethicus. The sequence goes on from PVIU01007348.1 coordinate 23,850, forward strand.
TTCACCTTGGGTTTTGTGACAAGGTCTCTCACCGGGACGTGGGACTCGCCAGTGAGGCTGTCCTGGCTGGCCAGCAAACCTGGGATCCTACTGTCTCCACTCCTTTGATTCTGGGACTACACACACACACACACACACACACACACACACACACACCACCAAGCCCGGTTATTTACACAGCTGCTAAGATAAGGCTTCAGGCCTGTGCTTACACAGCAAGCATCTTTACTGACTGACCTACCTCCCCAGACCCTGTCTGCAGTGAGTTTATTCTGTATTCTGTAGGCAGACCTGACAAACTCCCACTGTAGAGCACGGACACTCCAGTTTCTTCCTCCGACCCAAGACCCACTCCATCGCCCTTTTTCTTCCTGGATTTTTCCGTAAGATATTTCTCTGTGGTTATTTTCCTGGGGGTTCTGCTTTCCTTACCGCGAACCTGACCCTAGTTCTCAGTGTCCCTCCACTGACTGACCCCCGCCCCACGCACGCCCTGGCGCCCCATGCCTGGCCCCATCCTGACCTGACCAGTTCCCAAACAGAAGCCCATCAGGAAATCCAACCCGTGTGAGCGGCAGGCAGGATAAGAAGGTGGAAAGAATCCGCGGGGCCTGTGTATCGTGAGCACTGCCCCTGCTCCAAAACAGCATCCGTTCAGAAATACCCAGTGTTCCATTGGCCCAGTTAATAGGAGACAAAGTCGGTGGTAACTTAGTGAGTTTGGGTTTCGGCAAGCTCTGGGAATTTACCCAGCAACAGAGAGCACAGCTGTAAGAAGCTCTCCTGGCAAGGTTAAATTATTTGTCCAACATGGGAATCATTAGCGCCTCATTCATTATGAAATGAGGAAACTGTGTGACAGGGTTTCCCAAAGGGTCAGCTGCCAGATGAGATCTCAGAACTGAAGTCACTACAGTCATGCACTATTTCTTTAGGGACATAAAATACAAATTGAATAAAAGTCCTTTCGGGGAAAATGAAAGCCACGCCAACTGCCAAAGTTGGCGTCTGTCAAATAAAATTGCTAAAGAGCTTTCTCAATCGGGTGGGCAAAAGGGAGTGAGGCAGAGAAAAATTCCACAGCAAACTAAACCAAAGTTATACTAAAGAGCTGAACAGATTGGCAATTCTAAGACTAAGCAGGTGTGCAGACCAAGACACTACAACAGCTTCCCCTGACTCACCTGGATCAGCCACGGGTACAGAGACACCAAGAAGTCTATGCTACATGAAGGTGGCATGAAGGTGATGCTGAGTGACACTGGTCCCATATGGGTGACCCTCATGATGCAGAATTAAAAGCTTTCCTTTCGGGGCTGGAGAGATGGCTCAGTGGTTAAGAGCACTGACTGCTCTTCCAGAGGATCCAGGTTCAATTCCCAGCACCCACATGGCAGCTCACAACTGTCTATAACTCCTGTTCCAGGGGATCTGACAACTTCACACCAATGCACATAAAATAAAGTTAAATAAATCATAATAAATTATTTTTTTTTAAAAAAAAGGCTTCCCTTTCAAAGCCAAGGACGGAGGAGCATAACGCTTTACTGTTCTAAGTCTCTCTCTCTCTCTCTCTCTCTCTCTCTCTCTCTGTGTGTGTGTGTGTGTGTGAGGGGTACCTGCAAAAGTCAAAAGAGGGGGTCAGATCCCCTGGAGCTGGAACTACGGACATACAGACAGTTGGGAGCTGCCTGATGTGGGTGCTGGCACCTGGGCTCAGGTCCTCCGGAGCCGCAGCAGGTGTTCTGAGCCACGGACCCACCTCTGCAGCCTCTGAGACATCCTTTAACACAGGTTGAACATCCCTTATCCAAACTGCCTGAGCCCAGAAGTGCTGCAGATTTTGAATTTGGAGGAAAGGATTTTGTTCCATTTGACCCTAGATGACACATGACGTTTTCGTCTGCTTTGTATATATATATATATATATATATATATATATATATATATACCTTAGAGACATGTTAGTGTCTGCATTCTGATGGCAGCCAGGTGAGGATTAATTAATTTCCCGCTGGCGGCACCATGTCAGCGCCGGGAACATTCGGAGTTCAGGCATTCAGATGAGGAAATGCTCATCTTGTTACTGGGGATCACTGGGTGCCATCATCACCTAATGCTTATTTTACACCTAGGTTCTGTCCACAATTTCCCCTGGACCAAATTTCAGCTGCTAGGATAACTGCCCAGGTATGCACTGGCTCTTAGCTATGGTCTGTGCCAATACCACACAATGCGTGCCTGTTTGGAACACAGCCCAGAACGCCCTCAGGTTGCCAAAAGAAAGATCTGCTCTTGAGAATAAGAAATGCCCACAATCTAACCCTGCTAAGGCACACTTGATTTCGCATACATTATCCTTGTTTCCTGGAAAGGCTCACCCAAAGAATAGAACCCTGCAAACCCGAGGGCAACACGAGCCTTCCTGTGCACACAGCACAGCTCTGTCTTTACCATGGTGCATGTCACATCTGTCAGATACACGCCCCCGCTCTCGTCTTGGCATTGCACACTTTGGAATGTTGGCATTTCCCTTGGCTACTGCAGACAAAGGCTTAGTCCAGGCCTTTTGCCTACTTGGTTAGTGACAGCATTTCCTCCAGATTTTAATCTCACCAAACAAAATCAGGAGAAAGGAAAGCAGTCAGCCTGGTTGTAACCTACAGAGAGGCCTGCGTACAATCTACAGCTAAGCCTGCATACAGTCTACAGCTAAGCCTGCATACATCTACAGCAAGGCCTACATACAGTCTATAGCTAAACCTGCATACAGTCTACAGCTAAGCCTGCATACATCTACAGCAAGGCCTACATACAGTCTATAGCTAAACCTGCATACAGTCTACGGCTAAGCCTGCATACAGTCTACAGCTAAGCCTGCATACAGTCTACAGCTCAGCCTGCATACAGTCTACAGCTAAACCTGCATACAGTCTACAGCTAAGCCTGCATACAGTCTACAGCTAAGCCTGCATACAGTCTACAGCTCAGCCTGCATACAGTCTACAGCTAAACCTGCATACAGTCTACAGCTAAGCCTGCATACAGTCTACAGCTAAACCTGCATACAGTCTACAGCTAAGCCTGCATACAGTCTACAGCTAAACCTGCATACAGTCTACAGCTAAGCCTGCATACAGTCTACAGCTAAACCTGCATACAGTCTAAAGCAAGGTGTGTGCGCACTCTGTTCCAGTTCATTCCAGGAATTTGCCTGGCAAGCATTCAGATGAAAAAAAAACCACATAATGGTTTTGGAAACCTATTTGGTGAGCTGTCCTGAATACCCAAGAGTCTAGAAACGAAAGCATATTCATATCCTTGAATCTGAGAAAACATTAAAAGTAAAGAGAATGAAAAAGAATCTCAGACCAGTGAAGAGTGAGATTAGATCTGGCATGATTCCCAAATTCGCACCCATTTTTTAAAAGCATAAAGTATCTTATAAAGTTGTAGGAGTTCATGTCATGCCTTGCCATGAAGATATTTCCAAACTCCTCCTGCCCACTCAGAGAAACCTCTTTAGAAACTGACATGGCCTCTTCCATCTATTTTCACACCTTTATTGAAGCCATAGCTGCCTAGAAAGAAACTAAGATTATTTTGTAGTAAAATTTTAAATATATTCAGATTGTATACATACTTTGTGCTATACATCGTGTATAAACTCATATAAAGTATATATACAGCATATGTGTTCATATAGACTTTAACCAGTTTTATTTTCTTATAATTAAAAAAAAACCAAGATATCCAGATGTACTGTTTGTCTGTAATGCCAAGTCTGACAAGATAGATAGGAATCAGACATTCAAAGCAATGCTCACTTAGTCAAGAATCATTGCCAACAATGTCTTCTACTGTGTTTCATGTACAGATAAATTCTGATCAAATACACTTTGATGAGCAAAGCAATTCGGTTTCCGTTCACTATAGCTGCCGTCTAGTAAACAGGTCATTCAAGCTTCCGTGAGCAGTGGGCTTTTGAATACAATAGCTACTTACCTGACAAAATCAGGAGTTCAATGATCTCTGCATCTCCCAGGAAGGCAGCCACGTGAAGCGGAGTTCGTTTCTCAGAATCCTAAAACAAATAGTATCAAAGTAGACATCAGTCAGTGGCAGTTGCATTGTAGAGCAAGGTTTGACGGTCAACCTATGCATGCGAGTTTAACAAAAACCCCGGTACCGGTCACGAGAAACTCCTACACAAGTGGTTGGTAGGTTTTACAAATTACTTCCCAAAACAATACAGACTGTGGCTGCTGCCTTGGGATTCCCCTCAAAGGATTAAGGAATGGCCCTATTGCTAAAGACACTGTACACGTGGGGCACACATAGGACACAAGACACAGACCGTTTGAGCCAGATCTAACCCGGCAGTCTCCTTCCTACAGCCTAGCTTTCGTGGCACCAAAAAGTACTATGTAAGCTGTGGAGGAAGAGAAGCAAAACAGCCTACCCGGCTGCGACACCCAAGAACCACAACAGTGACCAGCCGGGCAAGATGCCCCCAAAGGAGCAACAGTGCAACTCTCCTATTAGTGTAACCAAGAGCTGATCAAATGGACTTAAGGCCAATCAATAAGAGAAAACGATGCCTGTACCGGACACCTAGCAACCTCCCCAGGGCTCATGAGTTCATGGATCTTACAAGACCACCCACTTCCGCCACTTTGCTAGGCTAGCACAACTGTGCAACTAGATTCTAAATCTTATCCTTACACCCACGGGAAAGGGCAGCCGTCACCCTCTAACCCAAGAGACTCCTCTCTAAAGCAAGCTGAGACCACTGCAGAAAACCGTAACTGAACACAGCGCAAAGACAATCGATGAATTGTGAGAAGCCCAGCCAGTACACACGCATATACATGCACACAAACACGCACGCACATGCAAACTTGCACACACACACTTACGCATAAACATGCGCACATGCACACACATGCCTTCACACATGTACATGCACACACATGCACAAGAGCACATACGCATGAACATGTGCCTGTGCGCACACATGTCCACACACATGTACATGCACGCACATGAACACACATGCACAAGAACACATATGCATAAACTTGTCCCTGGGCACACACATGTACATGCACACCCATGAACACACATGTGCACATGTACATACACACAACTGCAGCACTGATGCTGTATCTATGGCTCAGGGAATATCACATGAGAAAACTGGCACAAATAGATGGGGAAATGCGCTCAAGATCCTATGAACACACAACAGAGCCCAGGTTGGACCTTCAGCTGGCAGGCTCTAGTTGACATCCTTGACGAGGGATTTGATACCTGCTAAGAGGCAGCGTGATGACGCACGGGAAATATGGCCTCCCCGTCTGTAAATTGGAGGTAATATCTACTTTACTGGTCTCAGAGGAGTCCAGACGATGCAAACGAAGCCCCAAACAAGCAGGAGGCCGCGCGCAGCAAAAGCTCCACACAAGGACACTAATGCCAGTTTGCAGAGACAGAGACACGAAGACGGCGGTCTGTGACGACGAACCGTGGCACGCGGCGGAAAGCTCGGGCAGTCGCGTGACTGTGGCAGCTCTTAGAGCTGCATCAACCCAGCTTTGGGAATAAAGCGGCCCTGTTTAAAACAGTGTGCGCTGGAGTGAGAAGCGGGTGCACTCATTTGGGCAATGAACCACAAAACCCCTCCAAGGCTGAGATTTCCTGGAAGAATGTCCTTACGTTGGCGGCAACTCAGACGCTCGGTCATACTGAGCTGAGCTGTCCGTGAGCATGACCTCTTCCACACCCTCCCATGATGCCTTGGGATTCCTGGTACTCACCAGTGATTCTGCCTCTTCTGTTACCACTTGACTGTATAATGGACCTAACCACCCTCTATTAGCCCAGGGATATTACTCTCATGGTCCAGGCCCTCCCTCTCCCTCTTCTCTTTTAGACTACTGGCGCGTGCATCCCAAGTCTGAATCAGACGGCAGGCGGGGAACGTGACAGGACCTGCTTTTCAAGCCGCTTTAGCTGTTGGAAGACCCGGGAAGTGGTTTTACGGGCTGACACTAAGTGAACAGAGAGGGGAGCGTGAATTACAGGGAAACGTACGCTTGTGTGTGCAGGCAATACTACCGAGAACTGAGGACAGCGCAGCCTGTAACTGGAAAGCAACGGTAGACATCGGAGAAGTGGGTTGATTATATGACTGTGGTGAGCCCCCACGTGACCCTAGTCTCCAAAATAAAGGTCCTTTGCCTGAAAATCTACATGCTAATGTAGGATCAAGTATATTCTTACAGGCAGTAAACTACAAAACCATCTAAGACACAAATATTTTCTTTCTTCCACTGATTCACCCTACAAGTATTTGTTACCTTAACTTCTTACTTTCTCTGAATCCTCACTACGCCTGCTTACCTTTTGTTCTTGGGCATTAAGACGACAGTTTTATAATTGCACGCTCTTCAGCGAACTGAATTAGATCCAGGGCTTGGTCGAACAAATTCAACCTGGCCCAAGTGATTTAAGCAATGAGAACCCTAGCTCAGATGATGACTTCATCTGACCTGAAGCAAATTAATGTTTGAGAACTTGGATTCAAATGAAAAGAAAAGAAATTGCAGCATCTCTCCCTGCCTTGCACATTTGGCTGGTCTATCATTAAATAGCTGGAATTGCTAACTCCGTGGTCCCTTATATGACATAGCTTGTTCAAACTAAGGTTCCAATAATTGTAAGAAGGTGTGTAGGAGTATAAGGTCATATTGTACAAACTCTTAATATGAATCCAAGTGTTCCTATTAGTATGCATTCAAAGGTTTCCTGTAGCTTGTGTAAGAACTACTCCAACTGACACCCCCCCCCTTCAGGGACATGTCAGACATGGAACCTGCCACACGGAACATTTCACTGAAGCAAAAGAAAACAGTCAGGAGCTAGAAAGACCTTAGCTAAAAGCGGTACATCTTCATCGCTGACCAAGGTTGCTAACACACGCTCTCCGGCAAGGAGCACGCGCTGTACGAGGGCCAAGAGCCAAGGCTGAATGACAGAGTTACAGTATCACTGTGCTCAACAAGCCGAAACTCACGGGTCGCGGCACGTCACTTTGTCATAAGCTGAACCAGCGGTGTCAGAGGCACAACGATAGGAGGCGAGGATAGATGGAGGGAAGGGAACACCAGTCAGGAGGCTACTAGAGAGTTCTAGGAGAATACTGCACCAGCGTGTCTGAAAGAGGCAAGCCTAGCCGGTAATCATACCATGCTTTCATTTTACACTTCCCAAACTGCTTGATTGTAAAAGCATCCCTACCAGGGGAGACGCACCACGGTGTTCTCAAATTTTATTATCTTCATTTCAAAGAAAAGGAATGTAAGCCCTGCCTAGGTTATAGGAGTCGTCCAAACACAGCAAATTAATGTTGAAGTTTTATGTGTCGCGATCCCAATCTGAAATACTCTTCTTAATAAAAATGAAAGCAAGGATATCATCTTAGAATTTCCCTTGGCAGTCTAAAATCCTTTTGTTCTAGTGTGCTGTTGCTATGGTAAACACCACTACCAATATCAGCTTGGAGGAAAAAGGGTTTATTGGGCGTCTGCTTCCAGTCACAATCCATCATTGAGGGAAGGCAGAGCAAACTCAAACAGAAGCCGTGAAGGAATGCCGCCTTCTGTCTCACGCTCAGCTAACTCTCCTACACAGCCCTGATCCACCTGCCTGAGGCTGGCACTGCCCACAGTGGGCACGGCCCTCCCACATCCATCAAAAACGCTCTCTCGTAGGCGTGGCCGCAGGTCCATCTGATGGAGTGATGGAGGCAATTCTTAAATCATCTTCTTCCCAGATGAAGCAGGTTATGTTGAGTTGACAATAAAAACTAACCAGGAGAGATTTCCTCTGGAGTCCTCCCAAAAATTCCCCGGGAGGGCGCTGACGAGCATATAGAAGGTGAGGTAAACATCCTTAGAGTGGACCTGATGATAAATTAAATAGAAAGAGGCCAGGAATGGAAAGTGACTTGGGAAACAAGGCTGGAAGCAGAAGTTGCTTATGCAGCCTGGGATGTGGATGCCCCAGGTCGGTCCTTCAAACCCAGGCCTGGCTGTGGGAGACGGGACTTAGACCTTCACATAAGAAATGGCTTGGGGGCTGGAGAGATGGCTCAGAGGTTAAGAGCATTGCCTGCTCTTCCAAAGGTCCTGAGTTCGATTCCCAGCAACCACATGGTGGCTCATAACCATCTGTAATGAGGTCTGGTGCCCTCTTCTGGCCTGCAGGCATACACACAGACAGAATATTGTATACATAATAAATAAATAAATAAATAAATAAATATTTTAAAAATAAAAGAGAAATGGCCTTTGAAGTGGAAGTTTGGCTTGCAAGCTTTCACACAGGCAGATGGCAGGGGGGATCCTTGTCCTTGGCTCCTGATGAGGGATTGGAACTCTCCAAATATGCATCTGTATGCCCAGGATTTTCCCCTCTGTGGTTCAGGATGTTGAATTTAAAATATCTATGTAATACATGAACTTTCAATGGAAAATAGGTATAAAGCTTAGTTCTCAATGGAGAGATAAGTTCTCTCTTCAGAGAATCTGGGACACCATAGATGAAATCTCCACTGGAGATGAACTTCTAAGCCTAAAACAGAAAACCCCTGTGGAAACAATTCACCGGAAGCAAGAGATGGCAGACAAAGCCAGCAGGAACTTAAGATAACAAGAAAACCACATAGAAATTAGGTTAATGTCTAAACTTTAGACACAAAAGACAAGGTCTATGCCAAGGGACAGCCATTGTTTTTTAAAAAGCACAATGTGGAAGGCAGGTGGGCACTGCTCAGCTGTGGGACCAACATGCAGGTGGGCACTGCTCAGCTGTGGCACCAACATGCAGGAGAGGGGGGATCATTTCAGTGCGGGACTGCAAGACCAGCCTTGGCCACAAAGCAAAGCGGTATGGTTAAGAAAAAAGAATAAATACATATGAATGAAAGATTATGGGAAGCTAATTACCCATTACGCTGCAAACTATCTAAAACTTTTGTCTAAGAATACTGAAACTAGGGCTGGAGAGATGGCTCAGTGGTTAAGAGCATTGCCTGCTCTTCCAAAGGTCCTGAGTTCAATTCCCAGCAACCACATGGTGGCTCACAACCATCTGTAATGAGGTCTGGTGCCCTCTTCTGGCCTGCAGGCATATACACAGACAGAATATTGTATACATAATAAATAAATAAATAAATGTTTTTAAAAAAGAATACTGAAACTAAAGGGGGGAAATAGAATATGAGAATTCAGGGAAATAAGCATAGTGACTCTACGGTGAGGTTTATAATAGTCAGCTGTGTTTCCTGAAAATAAACATCTGGAAACAGAATCTATCAGATGCCAGATGTTGTAGAGAAGTGGTTCTCAACCTGGGGGTCACAACCCCTTTGGGGGTCAAACATCCATTTCACAGGGCTGGCATATCAGATATCCTGCATATCAGATATTTACCAACAGTAGCAAAATTGCATTTACGAAGTAGCGATGAAAGCATTTAATGGTTGGGGGTCACCACAGCATGAGGAACTATATTAAACGGTTGCAGCGTCAGGAGGGTTGCGACGCACTACAAAATTAGACCAATCCGTTTCTCTCACATTAAAGAACCTTGCAGTCCTGTTACCACTGCCCTGAAACAGGACATTAGAGCGGAGGTGACGGCAGCAGTGTGACAAGGACAGCCAAATGCTGAGGAGAAACTATCAAATGTCATAGGGAACTCCCCCAAACTCCTGCCAGGAACAAACCTGCACAGGCAGTCTCAAAAGACGTGAAAAAGAACATCTCAAGAAGTGAGCATTAAATCCAAAGCAAAGCCTGGGACCAGATAAATTCATACAGAATTCTACCATACCTTTCAAGAAGAACTTAAAGCTGACCAAAATTAGCCAGAAGACATGATCACATGTCATGAGAAGAGATATACAGAGAGCAAATAAGCCCACAAAACAATGCTCAACATCATTCGTTATTAGAAAGATTAAAATCATATTAAATATGTATTAGGGTTGCTTACATTCAAAGGACTAATGACGATCCGTGTTGTTATCACTTGGTGCAGAGAACCCCAACTGTTCATACACTGCTGGTGGGAACAGACGCTGCTCAACCACTTAGGAAAAAAGCAGCTTCACAGCTTCTGAAAGGGTTAAACGCATGCACCATACAATCTAGGGACTTGCTCTTGGGATTCCCCCAAGAGAAATCGAGTTTACGTCCATAGAAAGACCTTCACAGGCATGTTCAACAGCCCTTCTCTAACACACAGAACTGGAAGTCATCCGAATGTCCATCAACAGCAGACGGGCACACTGTGATGCCGCCACACTGTGGAGCATCCCCTCTCACGTGGTTCCACAGACTTACTGAAGGCCTGCTATGTGACCAGCCCTATGCAGAATCCGGAGGAGCTGGCGAGACAGCATGCCTGCCGTCAGGAGACTGAGAAAAACTTGCTCTCTCCTTTCAGGCAGTGGACTTCCCACTTTAAGATCCAATTAAACTCTGCCATCAAGCAAAGAGAACCGCTAGCTAGCACAGTGTTAGAAAACACAGAGAGAGAGGAGAGAGAGAGAGATCATATTAGGAAGGAGCAACGCTCAGATCCATCCTACAGTCGATACAACAGTAACACTTAGCTTCTGAGGCCTTTCTCCCTCTCCCTTCTTTCCCTCTCTTTGAATAAATTAAAAGCTAAATCCCTTGTGGTTGTTGTGGCTCACAGTAAACTGTTTGAACTAACACTGATTAGTACTTTACAGGATTTTCTTTTGTTTTTCTTCATCCTCCAGGTGGGTATTTTGGAGACAGCGTTGATATGTAATACTGATACTAAAATTCGTGACTCAGTTGTCTGGACTGAAGGCTTCAAATCAGGGCAGCACACCAGGATGTTAGTTTGATTACCTCTGGGCGAACAATTTTTATGGGCGTTCACTGACTGCTTTCTTCTGACTGTATTCCAACAACCACAGTTTAGAAACAAGCAGGAAAAAAACCCTTTTGTAAGTATTAAAAGACTGTGCTATCAATAAATAAAAACAGGACTGCTTGAGTAAGCTGGTTTGAAACAATCACAGAAAATATAACAATGCAGAGGCATCATTTCCAGTCCAAAGCCTTCATTATCTCACAGTAGGTTTTAAATGTTTGACTTGTGAACACTATTTCTTTGCAAATAAACAAGGCATTACATCTGTGATCAGAGATGATAAAACTATAATTTACTCAACGTTCCAGATAATTACCAAAGCACTATTCTATGCAATGCTGCAAGCTGACTCTTAAGGAACCCTGGGGAAGCAACCCAGGATGAACTATCATCCTCAGTTACCAGGGGAAACAGCCCGGGATGGACCATCATCCTCAGTTACCAGGGGAAACAGCCCGGGATGGACCATCATCCTCAGTTACCAAGGGAAACAACCCAGGATGGACTATCATCCACAGTTACCAGGGGAAACAACCCAGGATGGACCATCATCCTCAGTTACCAGGGAAAACAGCCTGGGATGGACCATCATCCTCAGTTACCAGGGAAACAGCCCGGGATGGACCATCATCCTCAGTTACGAGGGAAAACAGCCCGGGATGGACTATCATTCGCAGTTACCAGACATGAAGCAAAGCTGACTCAGAATTACTCATCTACCCATAGTCACAAAGACAGTATTTGACAGTCTTGGATCTTCTGGCCCTGCACTTTTTAGATCCTCTGAGAATACCAAGAAGCGTTAACCACACTAAGAACCTTCTCCAAGAACAGTGAACTTCTGCTCCCTTCGCAGTGCTCGGAGGACTTTGGGGTGCTCAGGATCTTCCCAGTAAGGACCCCATGGGATTCCCAGGCACGCATGCACCCGCTGGGAAGAGGAGTCTGGAAGTCAGCCTGCCCTTGACTGGGACTCTGAGTACTCCTCTACCAGGGTCAACCTCTCTAAGGTTCACTTTCCTTTTCTACAATAAAAACAGGATTGTTTCCCTTGCAGACACAATTTGGATGCCCGACAAAAATTAGCTGTGGCTTATCTTGATTTTTTTTTTCAGTTCCCTCAGAAGTGAATTTTTTTTCAGTTCTCTAGAGGAGAACACGGAGATGAAGAATAATTTTGCTGGTAAAAGCATAAATATACACACATACACACGCACACACATACACACGCACATATTTGGTTATATATCATCAATGTCTGCCAATAGCAACACCTGCTCAGTTCACTCCTCCCCATGAAGTCACTGAAGCTGGCCAATCAAAAGGCTTTAGCCTTGGGGTCTTTGCGGTATGAGTACCTACCTATTTCTAGTTACTATAGATATCTGCAAGCATCAGAAATAAAGAAAAAGGAAATAAATAATTCAAATTCGTATGTGCTCACACTGCTGTGATAGACTACTTGGAGGCAAATCAAAGTTTCTGCCCTCCACACCCTCCCCATGAGGTGACCAAAGCTGACCAATAGTGGACCTGCCCTCTGCACCGTCCCCATGAGGTCATCAGAGCTGACCAATAGTGGACCTGCCCTCCGCACCGTCCCCAGGAAGTCATCAAAGCTGACCAATAGCAGACCTGCCCTCCGCATCCTCCCCATGAGGTCATCAAAGCTGACCAATAGTGGACCTGCCCTCCGCACCGTCCCCATGAGGTCATCAGAGCTGACCAATAGCGGACCTGCCCTCCGCACCGTCCCCAGGAAGTCATCAAAGCTGACCAATAGCGGACCTGCCCTCCGCACCCTCCCCATGAAGTAGTAAACCAGTGCATCCTGTATCCTGGCTATTACAAATTGCTCTTCCTTAGCCACCAGATACTTGAAGTGTCTCTGAGACTCTAGGCCATGGCTCTCAACTTTCCCAATGCTGCGACCCTTGACACAGTTTGTCACATTGTGGTGAGCCCCAACCATAATATTATTCCATTGTTTCTTCATAATTGTAATTTTGATACTGCCCCAAATCATAATGCAAACATCTGATACACAGGATATCTGATATTCGACTCCCAAATGGGTCTCCACCCACAGGTTGAGGACCACTGCTCGAGACCTGGGCCCTGAATTCTGCATCCTCGGCCTCCTTGGACCCAGACCAGGGTCTTCCTCACAGAACTACATCCGGGGGCATCAGGAAACGTTCCTCCTGCGTTAGGCTTTCTCTCCATCCAGCATCAGCAGTCAGACTTGATAAAGCCTGGACACATGGAAATGTCCTGGGGGTTCTCTCATTTTATTTTTATTTGAGTGTGTGGATATGCATGTGTGTGTGCATGCACATGTGTGTGCACATGCACATGCTTATGCTTGCGTGTACATGTGCGTGTGTGTGGGCATGTGTGTGCACATGCACATGTTTGTGCATTTTTGTGTGCATGTGCGCATGTGCACGCATGTATATGTGCGGGCACGTGTGTACATGTTTATGTGTACGTGTGTGTGCATGTATGTGCATGTGTGTGCACATGTGTGACTGCATGGATATGTGGGTGTGCATGTGTGTGCACATATCTGTGCATGTGTGTGTGTGCCTATGCATGTGCATGTGTGCGTAAATGTTCACATGTGGGGTCAGAGGATGACCTTTAGATGCCAGCCTTCATCTTCCTCCTTGTTTGACACAGGGTCTCTCCCCTGATAAGTCATGTAGACAAGCGGGTCTCTGAGCCTCTGGGGACTCTCCTGTGCTGCCTCCACACTGTGCAGCTATGGGACACACTGGGATTACACGGACTTATGCTAGTGCATTTGGCTACTGTGAGTCCCAGGAATCCAAATTTAGGATCAATTTCTGTCCTGGGAGTTTTAATATGTGTACAACTTCCTTCATTTCCTAAGTCATGAGAATTAGGTGTCCCCAAGCATAAACACCCCTGCCAAAGCTTTCTGACACGTAACAGACTCCTCAGATTGGGACGCTCACATTACCAAAACCATTGAAAGTTCCTCCTTAGTACTTAAAAGTAGATCCATGAAGGACACATAAAAGTAGATCCATGAAGGACACCAGATAACCTGGGGGCCACTTTCTGCATCACCAAACAAAGAAGCATTCAAACACGGTCTTTTTACCCAGGCAGTGGTGGCGCACGCCTTTAATCCCAGCCCTCAGGAGGCAGAGGCAGGCGGATCTCTGTGAGTTCGAGGCCAGCCTGGTCTACAGAGCTAGTTCCAGGACAGGCTCCAAAGCCACAGAGAAACCCTGTCTCGAAAAACCAAACAAAAAAAAATGAAAGAAAGAAAGAAAAAGAAAACAAACACGGTCTTTCTAACCTGAGCCAATGGGACAGAAACTCAGGTACACTCTAATGGATCCTACACATTGCCTTAGGCTCAGGGAAGCTAACTGCCTCCCAGGAGCTGAATTACAGGTTGCTGTGAGTGGTCCCAGAACAGGAAGACAGTCACAGAACGGCACTTCTCAGAGATCCTGGATGTGAGAGAGGCACCTTCCCACCTCCAGGGTGTTCTCTGTCAGACCTGGTCTTCCTGAGAATAAGCATCAGAGGCCAGGTCATGGACATGTATGTGCCCTTTATAGAACTGGACTTGAGACTAAATATTTCTCTAACCCGACTTTATGCAGCTTGGCAATTCAAAGCTATTATTTTCTCAGATGGACTAAGAACCCTTAGGATCCTCACGTGATCATCTGGTTCCTGGGAGCAAACAGAAGGCAAGGACAGAGCCCTTTGCTACAGACATCTCCCATACCTTTATCCTTAGCACAAGAGAAGACACAGAGATGCCCCATCCCACAGATGGCATAAACACTGGTCGTTTATGTGAATGGCTGGTTTACTGCTAGCGCTACACTTTATTGAATTTACATATTCATGATTTCTCCGGTAAACACGGCTTGCGTTGCATCTGACTGACCGTCTCTCCAGCACGTCTGTGCTCCATCTCCTCTCACAGGGAGACCTGCTGGCTCACACCCGTCCCAAGCCTCACAGCTTAGTGAAACACCGCCCTGACCTGCTTCCTACCCGCCAGTCACCAAAGTGATTCATGCGCAGGCTTGAAATGCCCCAGAGACCCCATCACCATCAGCAACTGCCTTAGCTCCCAGCATTTTCTCTAAGCCCATAATCTTTTCTTATTGTTGCTCAGGACTGGGGATTGAACCTAGGGCTTCACACTTCCTCGGTAAAATGTTCTACCACTGAACTGCGTCTCCGGCCCCATGCCCTGTTGTGGTTGGGGGTGAAATGGGATCTCATGCAGTCCGGGCTGGCTTTGAACTCACTACATAACCAAGGCTGGCTTTCAACTCCAATCTCCCTCCCTAGGATTAGAGGCATACACTCCTGTGCCTAGCTTGGTACTTTTCATTTTGAAATACACCCTCACTAAATTGCCGACTGGCCTTGAATCCACTCTGTAGTCCGGGTGGACCTTGAACTTTTAATCTTCCTGCCTTACCCTTCCAAGTAGCTGGGATGGCTGGCCCCAGTTTCTGTATTTTTTTAATGTTAATCCTGGATCGTGCCCCAGCTTCAGCCCCAAAGTATGTGCTTTCACTTTAAGTGCAACTGTTCCAGCATGGCTTCTCTGATGACAAGATGTTTAACTTTTATTCCCTGAATGCCAATGGACAAAACATGTGTTATAACCTTTGCCCTACTTCTTATACACCATTTTATATCGAAAAGTCCTTCTACCCTGCCAAATTCAAGATTGTTCAAATAGTAAATTTCAGTCAAATGGAAATGGAGAAACGTGATACTCTGACACCCGAATCATTGGAGAGGCAGCGGGGGCATCTGGTACGGGGACAATGTGACCCCAAAGCCACAAAATATGGAGTCCTTGATTGTAGGGTCTGCAGTCGCATGGAAGAAGTCTTTTCACACCCAGCTGCGTGCCCTGTCCTCTGACCCCTCTTTTGGTTGCTCCGCCACACTGCCCTTGGCAACTCCATAAGCTTCCGGGAGGCTTCACATCTGCCTCTCTGCCCCTCCCCCTACCTGGGCTGTGGACAGAGAGCAGGCGGAGTTGAGGCATCTCCATATCGACACAGCACGGCTTCTGGCACATGGTGCCTCTTCCACACGTCTTGGAAGAACACAGAGGCATATTTTATACTTTCTCCTGAAGCCTATGGCCCCAAAGGGAAAAGATCTGCCTCTCTGAGGGTGGCCTGCAGGTTTCTGTGGCAAGACAGAACAGAATGTTTTCAAAGGTTTAAGTAAGCAGGTGCCGTGTTTTCTTACAACCTTTGTACACCTCTCAACGTGACTGATCAGATCAGCCTTCACCCCTTCCTACGTGCAGGCCGGCCTGGCTTGAAGCCTTCCTGTCCGTTCTGCTGCTCTCAACTAGAACCATATTGAATAGTTAAATCTGTTAAATCATTTAACATCAGTTAAATCCAATGGGTGAGAAAAGTGGGTATTATGAGAAGATGGAACAGGCAGTAAAGTTCAGCTGGTGCTCCAACGTCTACCCGAACCCTTCGCTGGTGTTCCAACATCATCTGCACCCTAGCTAGTGTTCCAACGTCTACCTGAACCCTTAGCTGGTGCTTCAACGTCTACCTGCACCCCTAGCTGTTGTTCCAATGTCACTTGCACTTCTAGCTGGTGTTCCAACGTCACCTGTACCCCTAGCTGGTACTCCAGTGTCTACCTGTACCCCACTAATAAGGCTGCTGTGGGATTCTGTTTTCTGGGACACCTCACCTACAATAAGACCCAAAAAGTAGCATTAATGTGACGCAGGAAAAGCCCCCTAAATGAGCACTCTTGTGAGCTCAGTGATTTGTTAAACAGAGACATATCTCTGAGGGTTTTTAAGTCCATGTTTATCTCTGGCTAGCCTCGGCAAACGTATGGAATGATTAGAGACCCCATTAAAATGAAACTACCGGTACCAAACAGTCCAGGCATGGGAGATGGGGATGCTAGAACCTATCATTGGGATTAAAAGACATGGTTGGTGATGCTCACGAACAGGCCAGAGCAAGCCCAGAGCTGGGGTGGGAGGTGGGGAACACTGGCCCTGCTTCTAAAAATGAGAGAGTTGGAAGCGGAGTCGGGGATTGGCTCCATTCAAGGGCTTCATAAAGAACAGGAAAAGGAAGCAAGATGGCAGTGTCGAGCCTTTCTACAGTGAATTCTCAAAGAGACTGAGGTAGGCTGGGAGAGTCACTCCCCGGCCATGTCATGGGGCAAGAACCTGAGTTCTCAGGAAAGTCAGTTCAGAGGGAGAGAAGCTGCTGTATCCCCAACAGGGATGGGTGGGGACTCTCTGTCGTTCTTGGATCCCTAGAAGCCTGGCCTCAGACGGTGCCGACTGCTTGTGGGTAGCTGGACATCTCGAATAGTGCACAGGGTGGAGGGCAGGTTGAAAGGGTAGGAATCCCAGGCAGCTGAGACCTCAAGGCTTTTCCCTCTGCAGTACAAGGCCGTCCTCTGCAGGCTGCACACCGCGGGGTCCGCGATTCAGACACTCTGCCGCCGGAAGAGCTGTGCCCAAAGAACCCTTCCCACAGCAGCGGGGAGGACACTGCCACACCAGGGAAGAGACGTGAATGGTTGGAATGCTCCATCCGGTCTGGGAAACCACAGGCCATTTTTCCTACTGCCCACCCTGCCTGCTGCTCCCTGCCCTTGCCATAGCCCATGCCCTCCCCCAGGACCTTCCCTGTGCTTGCCTCCAGTCGGGTCTGCTTCTTAACCGGAACTGCCTTCCTCCTCATCTCTGCACCCGAGGTGTCCTATTTTAGGGGCACGGCCTCCTCTGGCCGTCAGGACGCCGTCTGTGCACCTCTGGATGGCAGTACATCCTCACGGACTCCGTAGGTCAAGGGCTCTAATTCAACGATGACGCTGAGAGCCAGATGACATCGGGCAAGTTCCTGGGCCCTTCTCTAAGCCATCATTTCTGTATCAAATGAGCATCCAATACTTTCCTCCTGAACGGCGGGGTGAAGTGTTGCTTAAAAGACACCAGGCCTTTTCCTGCTGTGTGGTTAGTTCTCAACAACCACGGCCCATTACGATAACCCATCTTTTTACTCTCCTCCCAATGGGCTCCTTCTGGCTGAAGGGAAAGAGAAGTAAAGACAGGGTGGGGGTGAAGGTGAATCTGGGAGAAGATGCAGGAGGCCCTTGCCGAGACTGCCCGAAACTCCAGAGGAGTCGAAACAGCATTCGCCAAACGCGTGAAAGTAGACTTGTCTGGGTTTAGACAAACGCCTCCTGCAATCGGTCCTGGATCGAGAGAATCACAGGATCGGAGCTCGAACTGGAAGCATGCCAACCACTGAAGGAAGGGTGATGGCGAGCTGGTGGGACAAGGCTCTCATCTTTGGTGAACGAAAGCTTACCATTGCCACCACCGCTTGAAGTTAGCTACTGGGTGACAGAAAAGTAGTGAGGTCATACGAGGCATCCCTGGCCTCCTGCCAGGGGTATCTGTGAGCTTGGACTGGGGACTGGTAGCCAGGGAGAAAGCACCCAAGGGGTCCAAACACTAGGGATGCTTGGAAACCCCTATAGAGAGAAGACAACGAACAAAGTGACCAGCTGTTGGAGCCGGAAGTAAAACCCGCGGGAGCATCTAGTGGGGGATGCAGCCGATGTGTAAGACAACAGTGCAAATGCACGCTCACCCTATAGAGGGAACTTAGTTATAGGAGGTGGCTCTTAAACTTGGACTTTTTATATAGTGACCTTAAAATGACAAAGAAATGAGAGATAGTTATAAAATGGAAGAAGGATTTTTCTAAAATTCATGGTAACCTTGCAGAGGAAGGATGCAATGGTGCTTTGCTCAGCCTTTAAGTATATATTTTAGCAAAGGCAACAAACACGTATTTGAGAGTTCATCAGGCTCCAAAAACCAAACCCCAAATTGACTCACAGATCTGTTTGGTTATCACACTTTTTTTAATATAAATTAGAATATCTTATTTTTGGTTGGCTTTTTTGTTTTGTTTTGTTGCTTTTGGGTTGGCTTTGATGAAGGCAATCCCTCACGCAGCCCCGAGCTCAGGCTGACCTCAAACTCGCCACAGCTGCCACCGTTCTCGGACACCTCCTTTGTGTACTGGTTCTGTCTCCGGGACTCCACAGGCTTCTGAGTTGTCAAGCAAATCTGCACTTTCCCAAGCATGATCATGTCTTCCCAAGAGTAATGCAACTGAGAAGCACCAAACTGCACCCTGAAGACAGGCTGGAGGCATGCACAATGCCACCAAGTGATGTGCATGGCTTCTGACACCAGGCATTATAATTCCATGGGGACAGCGAAAGGCCCTGTTCTAGCCGGCTTACGATACTGTGTTTGTGCATTGCTGAAACAAAAATACCCGAGGCTGGGTGGAAAGGGGGTTTATTGGGAAAGTCCAAAGAGCACAATGTCACCATCTGGCCGAGTCCCAGCATGGGGAAGTAGAAAGGGCACAGGCCCCTGTAGAAGAGATCAAGCATGAGGGTGTCATGACTTTATCACAGCCCTATCCTGTGTCAGCACCAAGAGACAGCACTAATCCATCCCTCAGGGCAAATCCCCCTTGACCTAACCACATCTAGCACACGGCTGGCTAGAAGCTCCATCTCCCAAGAGAACCATGCTAGGAGCAAAGATCCCAGCACATGGACCTTTGGGGGCTAAGCCATGGCCACATCACAAAGAAATGGGAAGGGTAAAAGTGCTAGATCAAAGCAAGGGCCGCAAGAGAAGCTGTTCAGGGAACTAAGATGCGCTGATCTAGAAAGAGCCATCTCTAGAGAGTGCTGACACTGGCTGTGTTCTTCCAGGGACTGGAGTCATCTCTCCCTCACAGTGGGTGGGAACTGGAACATCCCCATCACAGAGGAGACACGGGTGGGAACTATAACATTCCTGTCACACAGGAGACATGGGTGGAAACTATAACATTCCTGTCACACAGGAGACATGGGTGGAAACATCCTCATCAATAGAGGAGACACGGGTGGGAACTGTATCATCCCCGTCACACAGGAGACACGGGTGGGAACATCCTTATCACACAGAAGACACGGGTGGGAACTGTAACATCCTCGTCACACAGGAGACATGGGTAGGAACTGTAACATCACACGGGAGACACGGGTGGGAACTGTGACATCACACAGGAGACACGGGTGGGAACTGTAACATTCCCGTCACACGGGAGATACAAAAGCACAGTAGGTGCTGGGGACACACGGCGGTTGTGGACAACAGAGCCACTGTCCGGGTAGCCCACTTACTACAGTTTAAGTCCACAGCCACCACTCTGACGCATCTCATGAGTAGATTCATCCCCAGGTCACACGGGCTTCGTGGAAATATCTTTTAGGAACCCCAAATTTTCTCATACTATGAACCTCAAATCTTCTTCATACTCATGAAGTCAACTCTGATGTAATATTGTTTTATAAAAATTGAGTGAAGATAATATCCTCCACGAAAAAAGGTCTGACATATTCAAATAACAGGTAAAGTGTTTAAGGTAGTGGAAAGTAACAGATGTGGGGGTTGGGTCTACTAATTGATCCCCTGTGAGCTTAAGTGATATGAATGTGTTCCCAACTATACTGAGAAAAATAAAGCTTCCCGGTGATGAATACGCACATTAACATTTGAAAAGCATGGGCTACCCGGTAGAGACATGATTACCGTGGCACACGCCTTTAAGCTGTGTCCACTCTGAGGGAGCCCTGGCCCGGAAAGACAAACGCCATGTGCCTGCTCTCACGTGTGGATCCTAGCTTCACAATCTTAAGTTCCTGTGTTTATGTCGAAGCGAGTGTCTGCAGAGACCAGGACGTGAGACAGGAGCCACGGGAGGTGGGAATGCAAGGGAAAGGTCTCGGGTGGGGTGGGCGGTAACACGCTGTGAAGCAGAGGTAAGAATAAGAGGAATGGTTCATAGGGTGCAGGATGGGGACAGGTGGGGGCCAGTGGGAGGGGCAACCAGAACTAAGGATGGTATTTTAAACCACATAGAGAACCTATTACTTCATCAGCAAACTAAAAAATAAACGTTTTAAGAAAGGACTTGAGCAGAAGCACCTGGCACAGATGGAGAAAGCTGCTCCCAGAGGCCATAAAGGCTTAAATGAAAAATCCCAGTGTGGGATGAGTTGTTAGCCAGGGCGGCCCTGATAACCCTGAAACACGAACAGCTAATGTCATGGCTCTTAGTCAAAACAAGATGGCAAGACCCTGTTGCTGGGGGTAGCGCACACTTTAGATACAGGATAGAAATAAGCCAAGCTGGAACTGAGCTGGACGCTTCCTCCCCACTGGCTAGGATTGTAGTGTCAGAAGGTGCTACGTAAGTTATTATGAGGGGAGGGGGGAGGGGGCTCCGCAGTCTTACACAGCTGTGCGCCCTGAATACTATAAAATCTATTGAGCTGCCAGGCAGGATGTACCCGTTAGTGCCAAGTGGCACGATTGTTTTGGAGATAACCAAGTGCTTTCTAATCGGGCTGGAGGCCCGCTGCACAAGAAGGAATACTTACCTGGTACTGAAATCTGGTCAGAAGGCCACAGATGTGGAGGTAATGTGCCATGACACTGTATGCTATGACACTGTGCTACAAGAGCATGAAGCCAAACAGCCCTCTAAAGGCTTTCATTTAAATAAGTGGATTCAGGGCTGAAGACATGGCTGGAGAGATGGCTCAGAGGTTAAGAGCACTGACTGCTCTTCCAGAGGTCCTGAGTTCAAGTCCCAGCAACCACATGGTGGCTCACAACCATCAGAAATGAGATCTGGCGCCCTCTTCTGGTATGCAGGCAGACATGGAATGTTGTATACATAACAAATAAATAAATCTTTAAAAATAAATAAAAAGTGGATTAAAATTTAAAAAATAATAAGAAATAGAACGCCTTAATAATTGCTGTATTCTTTCAACATGCCATTTCAGATCAATGCGGGGAAGAGGTGGTTTTGAACCCTGAAAATATAATACAGACCAGTGTCCTCCAGCCACTCAAGACCGTCCACATCAAGAACAACGTCTAACACCGTTTGGTGTTACTCCAAGGAGGAAGGCCACCCGGATGCATCAGAGCAAGCCTCGTGGGTGACCTGTGACCGGATCAAACCTGTTCTCTCATGCCCTGGTTTAAGAACATCCTCTGATTATCCAATAGCATGAACTAGGATTGGTTGCTTCACTTCTGAGGGCTGGGCAAGCAGGAGAGACCGGAAACGTTGTTAACCGCATCACCGGCTCCAGGCCAAGGGCCGTCCTTAACACGTGATTTAACTCAAACTGTCCAACTCTTCCCCTCACTTGGGTCTACTTCCCAAAGAGCCATCTCTCGTCAGAGGCAGTATTCTAAGCCCGGCAACCTCTTCTCACTTGGGACTCCGTGAAGCAGAATTTGAATTTGGCTACCTGCCCTCCATCCTTGAGAGATCGGAGATCTTTGCAAAAATGCTCGTCTATGACCTTTGAGTTGCCATGTCAGAACTTCAACTACACTCTGGCCGCCCTGCAGACAGAAAGCCCGCCACGTATAAAAGCCAAGCTCAGACAGGCAGATTGGTGAGTGAACCCCAAAATAATTTAGCCACCCAGCTAGTAGAACTTCCCAACTAATCTCAGATGTCCTGAAATGGCAAAGGAAATCCCACCGTGCCCTGCCAGGAATCCTAACCCAGATAGATAAGCTGTGAACATAACGGAGTTAGCTGTTTCATGTTCGTTACACAGCAACTGCCAATCTGTGAGATCCTGGCATTCTCTGTTATCTCAGAAAGATACATGCTGTTTACTGTTCAATGGCCTTATTTGTTTTCTAACGCAAGGCAACTAGGCGGTCACTGATAGCCACTCTATAGGGAACTCTGTCAACAAGCACATTTATTAAACCCTGCCCCCTTTCCCAACAGTCAATTGCTGTGTCTGCTGAATAATGGTCGCTTCACTGCCCCCAGAAGAGCAAGTCTTCAGTTCTGTCTTCTCTCAGAAACAAAGTGACTCCTGATATCACCTGTCCCTCCTCCTCTCTGCTTCTCAGGCCAGGAGCCACTTGGCGGCCAGCTCTTTCTTGCCCTTCGCATCTGGCCTGTCGTCGTTGAACCTCAAGGGACCTGTCTCCACATTTGCAGAGAAGCCGTTTGTGTATCCCCCGCCCTCCTACCACACACAGAAAAAATCTATATGTACACAGCAGCGCGCCCACTGCTACCATCCCGCGTTACAGTCCTTGCTCATATCTTCATCCAACCTGAAGAATGTTCCAGTCTTCTCATAGCCAGACTCAGTCTAAATGTTTCCACCGCTACAGAGGCCTTTCCTGGCTCTTTAACTGGGAGCCATAGCTCACGGTTAGCTTCCTTCTCAGCAGGCTTCCTAGCTTGTAAGTACCAACTGACCAGCCTTCTCTACCAGATCGCCGCATATCTGTCCACTATACCGCAGGCTTCTGAAGACAGCGACCAGGCCTATATTCAACACCAGCGTATTCCCGGTACCTGACACGGTGCTCGGAAACCCTGCCTACAGATGTTGAATGAGTGTTCTGACTTCTACGTCCTGTAGCGGTAGGCCGATGGCAGCCCCTAGTCACTCATCAGAATATCCGTTCTATTTCCCGGGACCCCGGGGTGACACCCATCAGCCTGCACACTCTGAGATCTTGTTGCCCGCTGAAGTTCAAGAAACAATGCCAGAGACCATTCTGGACGTTTTCTGAAGTTGTCTGTCAGTTTGGATGATGGCCTTGTGTTAACAGTGACAAAGACAATTTGGGGATTGAGAAGTCAGATGCCTAGAAGCATCCTATTAGACTGATGTCCCGTGGGCAGAAACCTTCAGTCTTTTGTACCTTAACGTGTTAGGAGTCACGAAAGCCTGAGGGAATATGTGGTAACAAGAGCTTTCCAACGTATTTGGCCACTGAATTATCTCTTCCCCCTCCTTAGGAGGGGGTCTCGTTCCGGACTCTGAGAAACACGCTTGGAAAATGCTGCCATGGTACACTCTTCCTTAGGCGGAAATGTCAGCACCATTCTGTGTCAGTGTGCCCTTGCATGTGAATACATGCTAACAGTGAATGTGAACACAGTCATGCTAACAGTGCCTGTGAACACGGCCATACTAACAGTGCATGTGAACGCTGTCATGCTAACAGTGCATGTGAACGCTGTCATGCTAACAGTGCATGTGAACATGGTCACGCTAACAGTGCATGTGAACACAGTGATGCTAGCAGTGCATGTGAACACAGTCATGCTAACAGTGTTCTGAGTCACTGCTTTGAGCTCCATGTATCTGCATGGCTTGTGATCTTAGGTTTGAAAATAAATGCTTAATATTAAGCATGCATACATACACACACACACACACACACACACACACCAGTAAGAAGAGAACGCTGGCCTTTGTGAAAGCCCGTAATGTTTATAAAGACAGACAGGGAAGAATAGAGACTGGCGGCAATTACCAGCTGAAGGGCAATTTCCAGCCTTCCAAGTCTCCTGTATGAAGTGAGTGGCAGGGAAATCCCCTACTCGGCCACGCTAATGGAGCTGCAGAAAACGGATTCCTATCCGGCCCCGGTTTAATGGAGTGGGTGGAGATTCCCGATGATGGAGTTGCTGCACGCTGGGCAGGTGACTGAAAAATTATTGGTCCCAGCTGACAGCCAGTAACCTTGAGAAAGCTGAGCTAGCTTGGGGAGGGGAAGTTAAAATATTCATACCAAACATCCAGGGTTTACTTAGTCGGGGCTAATGACTGGCTTCTTAATGAGATTTCATAGGCTCCGTTGAACACAGAAAACATTTGCTTCACTAAAAGCAAACAGGACTGTTTGCACTGTAACCAGACATCTGGAGCTCAGAGGCAGATGTGTGCAGCTCCCGAGGGTGCATAGCCACAGGAAGGGCCATTTGGGACCAACAAGCTTAGAAGGTGCGGGATTTAATGCCACAACACTGATAAAAATTTGGGGCAGTTGTGCCAAACACAGCACTTCACCGAGGAAAAGATGACCAAACAAAGTTAACCCAAAGTCGACGGTGAGTCCAGGATGTCTGTTTAGAAAGAAGGCTTGGGGTGGAGCCAACTGCAACCACTCTGTATTTCAAGCGGTCTGTCCTTACTCAGGTCGTCTGCTTAAAAAAATTCAACAAAATAAAATGAGAAATTCCTGAAGGCAAGGGAAGACAGATGAAAAGGTGGAACGTTATATTTTTAAAATTTTTACACTGTGTGTGTCGTCTCTGTGTGAATATGTGCGTGTGTGTATGTGTGTATATATGTGTGTGTGGGTATGTGTGTGTATGTGGGTACATGTGCATGTGTGTGTATGTATGTTTGTGCATGTGTGTATCTGTGTATGTGTGTGTTGGTGTGTATGTGTACATATATGTGTATCTGTGTATTGTGGGGTA
The DNA here is from genome assembly GCA_004026605.1 of Ondatra zibethicus. Taxonomy (NCBI): domain Eukaryota; kingdom Metazoa; phylum Chordata; class Mammalia; order Rodentia; family Cricetidae; genus Ondatra; species Ondatra zibethicus. The sequence goes on from PVIU01007348.1 coordinate 49,262, forward strand.
TGTGTGTGCGTGTGTGTGTGTGTGTGTACCGTGTGTGTATAGTCAGAAGTCAACTTTCAGGAGCAATTTCTATCCTTCTGCTGTGGGTTCTGAGATCTCACCAGCCCCCAGAGCACAGGATTTTTAGTAAATTGTTCTAAATTCTTTCTTACTTTTAGTGTGTGTGTGTGTGTGTGTGTGTGTGTGTGTGTGTGTGTGTGTGTGTGTGTGTGTGTGCCATGCAGGCCCCAGGGATTGAAAGCAGGACATCAAGCTTGATGACACGTGCCTCTACCCAGTGAGCCACCACTGAACTAGTCTACGTAATACTATATGATGAACACATGTCATTACACATCCTTGTGGAAAGTGAGCCATCACTGAACTAGTCTATGTAATACTGTATGATGAACACATGTCATTACACATCCTTGTGGGAAGTGAGCCACCACTGAACTAGTCTATATAATACTGTATGATGAACACATGTCATTACACATCCTTGTGGGAAGTGAGCCATCACTGAACTAGTCTATGTAATACTGTATGATGAACACATGTCATTACACATCCTTGTGGGAAGCCATAGCTTGCACACGAACAGAACTCTGAGGTTGATGATGCGCTTTGGCTGATGATCACGTGACACGTGAGGCTCACTGTAACAAATGCATCGCTGGGGGAAAGCGGTGGCAGTGAGGGGCTGTGGGGGGGCGTGGCAGTAACTATATGGATGCCATCCCTGCTTTCTGTCTGATTTTCCTGTGACCCTAGAGTGGCACTAAAAATCAAGCCTTTTTTTAGAATATTCAGTAAGATGAAATTTCTAATGACGTTTTAGCCATATTTAGTATAAGACAATTGTCCAGATTATGAATTAATCTTCCTAGCATTCTGTTCCTATCACTGCCATTCTTGATGGCTTAAAGAAGGTGGCTGATGTAGGAAGGAAAGGCCCACAAGCTCTCCAGGTGTCCCACGCCCTCATCAGACATTGTCCCAACAGCAGTGACCATTGCTCTAAGTCCTGGCCACACGGGGGAGGTTCCCTCACAGAACACAGCCACTTCTATTGCTGCACTGATGCTCTAAAATACTGTAATCCAAGAGGGCAGGGACCATGCCTGTAGTGGTTCCTGACACACAGGAGCAAGGCGAAAGCTCCCTTAGTATCTTCAGTGGTGACAGGATCCCCCTCAGCATCTCCTATTATACCTATGTTTATATCTACAAACATCCAAAGTGCTTCCTAAGTGAAATTCCTCCTCTAGTTATTTTCCTGGGGAGACATGAACAATCAGAGTATGAGTGTGTATTGATATGGGGGAAACCTTTGAAAGCTATAAAAATTGTGATTTTTTTTAAAGTAAATTTAGCAAAATGTTAATGCTTAAATGTTAGGGTTGGGTTCAGGGTTGCTCTCTGAATGTTTGACATTGCTATTGACATAGCAAAAATGGCTAGTTTTGGTTGTCAACTTCACTATGTCTAGAGTCAACTAAAACGCATGCGGCTGGGGACACCTGTGAGGGGTTTTTCTTGTTGGGTCATCTGGAGTGGGAAGGTTTTCCATAATTGCGGATCTTTCAGGACGGAGGATCCACCTTTATTCTGGCCACACCCTCTGGCTGCAGTCTATGCGGAAGATCCACCTTTATTCTGGCCACACCCTCTGGCTGCAGTCTACTTGAAATACGTGGAAGAAGGAAGTTTGTTCTCGGCCTGCTTGCCCTCACTCTCACTGACAAGTTCTAATGCCTTCACTGGCATTAGAGACGCCATCTTTGGGACTCTGACATTCAGCCTCATGGACAGAAAAACTATTGGACTCTTGGATCTTTCCATTGGTAGACAGCCATTGAGGGAATCGCTGGACCACAGCCTGTTAACCGTTCTAATAAATTCCACATATAATCATTCTATTAGCTCTGTTCCTCTACAGACCCCTGGTTAATAGTGACATCTTTCATAAGAAATTAGCCTGGGGCTGAAGGGATGGCTCTGAGAATAAGAACAGCAGGCGGCTCCGGCCGAGGACCAGGTTCAGTTCCCGGAATATACATGGCGGCTCACAACCACCTGTAACTACAGCTCCTGGGGATTCAGTGCCCTCCTCCGACCTCCACAGGCAGCGGGCACGCACATGAGAAGAGACCTTGTCTGACAAAAGAGAACAATGCTCCGCAGGTCGCTGTGGGTCTCAAGGGCTGTGCGCTGAAACACCATCTGTTCACGAGTGAAACCGGCTTCCACGATACTCAGAGAAATCACGAGCTTGCAACTGCTCATTTGTCTTAGTCTTTTAAAAGCCCCTGCTTATATATAAAGTGTTAGTTTCTTTTTCTCTCATTTGTATCTGGAGATTAACAATCCTCCACCACCTAAATTATTTCCTGGAGCTAAACGCAGTAGCGCTAATGGTTTTTGCTCACTGTGAGTTCTTTGCTTTTAACTTTAGCTGTATCCCAGCTACAATCACATATGAGCCCCGATGACAGAATGGAGAAGGTCAGGCAAAAGGTGTCAGTCAACTTGGGTCAAACTTCATTGCAAGTAATAAATATTACGTGACAATAAAATTGTTTTGTACAAAACAGATAAATCAAAATAAACAACTCAGGGACCACTCAGCTGTTTGAGACTACTGATCTGTATGGACCGAGGACTAAATGATATTGAAGAATCTTTGCTAATTTTCTTTGCCATCAGAAAGAGCATTCTGCGTGCGTCTGTGCGAGCATGCATGTGTTTCTGTCGGTGGCTCTTTGCGATGAGAAATAAATGCCTCGCATTTGGTATCACTGAGAGTCACAAATCTTGGAAATGCGCTCTTTCACCGCTAAAAGACACAGTTCTCTAAACCTACTTCAGGCAGGGGAGGCGTCATAATGCACATGGATGGACAGTGTAGCAGTATCTCTAACACTAACACGGGATGGCGGAACAGTGCCGTGAATGACTACTGTCAGACAAGGGCACCACACAGTGGTTGGGGCCATCTGGGCCACCCCCAGTCATCGTCTTTGGGAGCTCTGCCTAGTGGTCTTTCCGGGGCCTCATCTGTGAAGGCAGTCACTACTTCTTTGGACAGCCCCATCTACTATTTCTTATCCTTGGGGTTGAAATTTTATTTTCTATAGCTTACAGCCACCTGCCATAACGGCAAGTCTGTTCTGGTTTAACGCAACCGCGTTCATTTGAGCTGTGTGAGGCGGGGGCTCCTGTCCTAAGTCGAGAGCACTGCCATTTTCCTCCCCGTCTTTGCCTCTCGCCGTGGCCAGGCCCCAATTTGTCTCTGTCCAGATGGCTGTATGGCACAAAAAAAAGACCATCCTCACGCACCAGGGTGCTGTCCCATGACCCTAACGTGTGTTTCTACTGAGTTCAGGTTCTGAAGTCTGGACTTTTGAGGTTGTAAATTAAGATGCCCTTCTCTACCTTAAGTTCAGTGTGCTGATTCCAGCGGAGGTTTATAAAGTCTTCCTAGTGACCGGCCACATCTGAATCGGCTTACGTGGATACCTTAGACGATACAACAGTTACCCCACATTTCTAGGCTCTGATACGCCACTCACGACAGAGGCCGCAGAAGGATCCAAAGTGATCGTCCTGACATGTCACGGGTTCCTCAAACACACCTAAATTCTTTTGGCCTTCCCAACAGAACATCAACCTCCTAGCTGAGCCCTGGGCAACACTCACTTAGCCAGCGGCTTTCTCCAGTTCGGCGATTTGTCCCCTTTGGTGAACAAGGTAGCTCAGCATCAGCAGTGGCAACTGGCTGAATCTCTCAGTGTGTGGCGAGGGTAACTGAACCAATGAGAACCAATGAAAGCACAGCCAGGTCGTCAAGCACATAGCTCCTTGACACAGGCACAACAAACTCAAGAAGGAGTCTAAAGTGATCAGAAAGACAGACAAGGCTGTGAGAGTGAAAAGAAGTAGGCTTTTTCTGGATCGGGGGAGGCAGGGGTGGGTAGGGGGATGAAGCCATCAGAAAGGAAGAATGAATTAGGATAACTTAGTTGAGACGTTTGTAGGAATGGTAGGATAGATAAGGCTGAAACACAGAGAAGTCATAAAAGGAGAAAATTGTAAACTGTAATTTGGTATCAAAGAAGTATAGGGCCCACAAATCTAGGGATGAGAAATCAAGTTTGGAGACACACAAAGAGGCCAATCTCAACAGCATGGCTTTCTGTATCACGATCAACTAACCAAAGAGTGGTTCACAGACAGCAAAGAACTCCTGGGTCATCAAAAGACAATGCCGGGTGGGGGAAAAAAACAAGCTGAAAAGGTCAGGAAAGAGTAGTTAAGGCACCAGGGGGATACACCAAGGGTAAATCTCACACCCTGTGTTCGATCCCCAGCGTACTGGGTAAGCGTGGCCAGATAGGAAAGCAAAGGGTGGGGAGGGAAGGTGACCAATGTCACTGCAAGTAACAGGTGACTCCACCATACGTCACCAGGCTTGCCTGCCTCCTAAACACGGGTCTACTCACAGTTCCAGGCACTGGGTGCCTTCCCTTCCCTGCGCCCTTTGCTAAAAGCACGTCCTCTAGACCTCTGCCTCTTAAACTGTGGGTCACGACCCAGCTGAACGTGGGGGCCATGAAGAAAATGGCAATCGTAAGAAGTACCTGAACTTGAACGGTCAGATTTTAGTTCAAACTCAAACCCGTAAGGAGCTGGCTTGCCCAGGCTGTCCTTCAGGAGTTCACTGAGGCTCACACAAGACATGCGCACTGCAATGTGCAAGCCTTCACGGCACACGCCTTCACGGCACACGCCAACCAATGCTGCCTGCAACCCCTCAGCTCAGTTCAAGACCGCTGCAGGTGACAAACACCATTGCTACCATACAAAGGATTTGCTCACTTAAAAATTTTGTGATTTTTATTGTGGAAAATAGAACATTTTGCTATCGCCCTCTTACATGCAAATATCAAATTAGTGTATCTTTGGGTTCCGCTGTGAGAATATTTGATTTTAAAAATTGCTGTTTGAAGAACGTAGGAGATGGCTTCACTGGTAAACATCACTTGCCTTGCAAGCGTGAGGACTGAGTCCAATTACCAGAACCCAAGGAAAAGAGGCAGATTGCACACCTGCACACGTTACCCGTGTGCGTGAACCAAATCGTTACTTCAATGGGTGGCTTGAATTCCATAAGAAAGATTGTTCAATAAATTTGGATTATGGCAGCACTTCCAACAATGCTTTGAGAAGGTCCTAACCGTATACATGTCATCTTATTCTACATGTTTATAGAAAGAAGCCATCACAGTCATGGCTAAAACTGAAAGGCATGGGAGATAGTCTCTACCCTGCACTGTCAAACACTCAGACAAGATTCCATTTTTTATGTAAAACTTTAGAGCCCATCAAGAAGCTGGAAGGACTGTCTACTGCTTAGAGCATGTGCTTCTCTTGCAGAGGAACCATGTCTCATGCCCTGTACCCACCGACGCTAGCTCACAATCACCTGTAGGTGCGGAAGAATCCAATGCCTCTGGCCTCCGTGGGCTACTGTGTTTACATGCAGCTACCCACACACAGACACACAAACACACACACACATAAAATTCAATATGAAATAAATCTTTAAAAATGTAAAAACAAGAGTTTTAAAAGCACATCACTCTCATTAATATGTACATTTGCTTTAGTCTTTAGTAAACAACAAAATGACATGTATACCAAACGATTATTTTAAAAGAAATGCATTGGGGGCTGGAGAGATGGCTCAGTGGTTAAGAGCACTAACTGCTCTTCCAGAGGACCCAGGTTCAATTCCCAGCACCCACATGGCAGCTCACAACTGTCTGAAGATCCAGTTGCAGAGGATCTGACACCGTCACACCAACGCACATAAAATAAAGTTAAATAAACCATAAAAATATTTAAAAAAAAAAAAAGAAATGCATTGCGAGTAAATAGTTCATTATTACACCTGTTTTATGTACCTATATACTCAGGGTTGAATAAATATTTCTTGGGCAAAAAGTGACTGAGAGAGGGGAACAGTTAAGGAGCCTGGCCCCACGTGACCTAACCAATGCTCCGCCAATCCACCTGGTCCCTAAGGAACGCTGGCAATGAGAGACTAGGTCAGCAGGGTCACCAAAGCCTAAGAGCCTGTGACAGTGGGATCTGAGATCTCTTTCCCCGTGTGGCAGAGGGAGGTGGGGGACAGGGAGTCTCTGGGGCTGTGAGTGGAAAAAGGAACAATAGCCTCCAACAGGAACGCTTCACTGTGGAAGGAAGCTCCCCATCCCCCACCCCACCCCAGGTTTACCCCACTCAGCTGTCAATCACTCCTGTATTCACTTCCTTGTCCCCTCCCTTCCTGGCTGCCGCACACACAGCGAGAGCATTAGATCAGCTCCTGAAGATGGGGCCTCCAGCACGGCCTGGGATTTTCCCTTCCAAGTTCATCAGAGTGGTTTCTCATTTCTTGACTTCACTTTGGGAACTCTGTGCCACTACTGTGTCCCTGGTACTTCTTAACAGAAGTTGTGACTCAGTCAATAACGGAAGCATTCACGAGATGCCCCGGAGATAAGTTAGTAGAATCACCGACTCCCTGGAAGGCTGTAAGACCAAAGTCGATGGTGCGGATTTTTCAGAAGCACAGTGCCACAGTGACATCCCATCCTCCCCTGGAGCCTGTGTGGCTTTATGACAGAGGTCTGCTGGGTGAAGGGATACTCCCACCTCCTCGCCAACTCGTGCAAACCACACCTTCATACCTGGAACCCCCACGTAAATTGGGGACACTCTCCTCATCTGTTGCTGAGAGAACTAAGCTCCCCTTCTTCAAGCATTCATTGGGCATCTATGTGTTACCAGAGAGAAACCTAGCTAACTCAGTGACATAGCTGGGCACAATCCAAGCAATTTGTACCAATCATCAACGCTTGTTACTTTTCCAAAAAGAAACAAAGGCCATTGAGAGGCCAGAACAATTTCCTGAGGTGTAGCTAAATAAAAGTTCTGTTTGCTCGTGACCAGTAGGAAAAGGTTGTAACCTTGCCTTAGGCTTACAAGGGCTTGGCCCACAGCCACCAAAATAGTCCAGGCAAATTCCTGTGCTGTCAAAGCTCTTGACAAGGAACTTGCTTCACGTCCTCCTGGGCACACCCCATGGGCCCTGGACCGATGCCCAGCTGCCTCTGCAAGTCCTCGGTCCCTGACTTCATCTGGCTTACCTTGCAAAAAAAAAAAAAAAAAAAAAAAAAAGCATCTCAAGACATCGCCCTGGTGTTCTCTCTGCCAGCTGGGGAGAAGCTGCCAAAAGGCTTTCCAGAGAGCCACACCCATCCGTACTTCCTCAGAACAAAGACTGCTCCAAGGGACCTGTCTTGGAAGGGAGCCACCAGCAGACCTGATGGAGCGCTACCTGGGGTTATCGCCCCAGGGCAAAGCCCTGCTTGCCCTGAAGACCTACTGGACTCAGGGTCCTTTCTGCTGAACACTACGCTTCAAAGAGGACTCTTCTCCCAAGGGACCTGAGCATTTTGATAATCAGATGACGTTAAGCGAATGAGCAGCCCGTCCTACACCTAATTGCTTGTTGGGACTAATTCTAAGAAGCTACCAAAAAGTTGAGCTCTTGACTAATGCTTTTCCCTTTGTTTAGTGTGGGTGACTTATTTATTGTATGGAGACTGCGAGGATACGTTATGGGTGCTCATCTTTTGATGGATGTGCCATAGGCTTTTTCAGGAATTCAGTGAAAACCTTGACCCTTTTCTCAGAAAAATACGCATATGTTCAAGCATGCCTACGGTTTAGACAGCTTCAGAGACGGCGTGAGAGCTGGGGAGTGCCATGGTTCACTCCAGGGTCATAGTACGTAGAACAAGAACCAGCAGACCTTTCCTATAAAGGGTAGAACATGAGTGGGTCTGGCTCGGCCCAACGCCTCGGCTCAGCAAGGGCAGGGCAAAAGCAGAACAGACAGGGTGCGTAAGATGGATGGCCACGCGCCAACAAAACCGTGGACACTCAAGTTTCCGCTTCCCACCAATCGCTCGTGGCAACAAACGTTATCCTCCTCATCTCTTGCCCACAGGCACAGGCTGCCAGACTTCACCCAGCGAGCCAAGGGGTATCACCCGGAAAGAACTATGCTACATCTCCACTCTCTCTGCCTTCTCCGTGGGGGCCGGGGTCCTTTTCTCACGGAGTTACGCGCCAAACCGCTGGAGTAATCGCGGTCAGGCGGGCGCTGCCACCGGGAGAAATCACAGGCATGCTCAGAACACCCGAGACCCGTGCAGCTCGCTCAGAACGCCCTGCTGGCGACTCTGTTCCGCGCCCGCCGTCAGATCTGCTGCTCCATCTTAAGACGAATATAGATGGGAAAGAAAGTGGGGTTCTTCCCTCTAGCCTCAACTCGGTCATAGTCTTTGCTCTTCCTGGGGTGGAAAAGCAAATGAGTGTGGTTGGCAGGGAAAGTACACGCCAAGCTTCAGAAAGGTCATTCTAACCGTATAAAAGTTCACGGAGATGTATAGAGATTACGGCTGGGGACGTGCTGACGTAGTTCCGTACTGTGTGATGTTTTCATTGATGAGTTGCTTAGAATAAAGTCATTTTAAGGATACATATGACTGTATCCTTAATTTGATTTATTTTTTGATTTTTGCCCAGTGCTGGGGGTCCAACCCAGGCCTTGTGTGTCCTAGGCAAGCACTGTCCCACAGAGTGACTACTTCTTTTCTTCAGTCCTTAAATCATTACAACAATATTGCAATATAATTGATTTACTCTAACCCTAGAGTTTCACTGCGTGGGTTTTTAGAACAATAATCTAAAAAGCAGCTCAGGGTTCTAACTATGTCCACAGGACAGAAAATGTCAACGAGCCCTCCCTTGCTTGCCCCAGAAGAGGACCTGCTGGACCATAGCATCTCTTACCAGTGCGTTCACGTCTTCCGTCTTGTGGATGAGCATGCGAATCTCTTCTGGGTCACCACTGAAGATGGCTTGGACCAGCGGTGGCTGCGAAAACAAGAGACTGAGAGTTAGGACCTTTGCTGACACAGAGGTCTGCGTGCGTACGCAGACAACAGGAAGATTTGTTCCCAGTTTGTTCAAGAATTATCAAGGTGCAGGCAAAGATAAATAAGACCCGAGCTACAGGCACAAGGAGTCTAGTGGGGGAGATATTTACATAAAGGAATAACTTCCGCACAACCTGAAAGGTGTGACACAGAGCCACTGTCTGGGGCCATGAACTAAAATAAAGCAGAGTAAGAAAATCTCCCAAAATTCAAAGTGTCTGTGAGATAGACCCTTAAAGTTCCTATCGAGGATATTACCAAATGCAGGATTTCTGAAGCCACCCTTGGTATGGACTAAACCTTGTCACCACTAATGCAAATATTGAAGTTTGACTTCTAAAGTCGCTGGAAAAAGGACCCTTGAGAGCTTGTTCAACAAATGGTGCTGGCATAACTGGATATCAACACGTAGAAAAGAATGAAAATAGATCCATATCTATCACCACGCACAAAACTCAAGTCCAAATGGATCAAAGACCTCAACATAAAGCCAGCCACACTGAACCTCATAGAAGAGAAAGTGGGAAGCACACTTGAATGCGTTGACACAGGAAACCACTTCCTCCTAAATAGAACCCCAGCAGCACAGACACTTAGAAAAACAATTAATAAATGGGACCTCCTGAAACTGAGATGCTTCTATAAAGCAAAGGACATGGTGAACGAGACAAAACGACAGCCTACAGAATGGGAAAATGTCTTCACCAACCCCACATCAGACAGAGGTCTGATCTCCAGAATATACAAAGAACTCAAGAAATTAGACATCCAAAGAACAAACAATCCAATAAAAATGGAGTACAGACCTAAACAGAGAACTCTCAACAGAGGACTCCAAAATGGCTGAAAGACACTTTCATATTGAGTGAGGTACCCCAGACCCAGAAAGGCAATTATCAGATGTACTCACTCATAAGTACCTTTTAGACATAAAGCAAAGAAAACCAGCCCATAATTCACATCCCAGAGAACCTAGACAGGAAAGAGGACTCTAAGAGAGATATACATGGATCTAATCTACATGGGAAACAGAAAGACAAGATCTCCTGAGTAAACTGGGAGCATGGGGACCATGGGGGAGAGTAGAAGGGGAGGGGAGAGGAAAGAAGGTGAGCAGAGAAAAATGTAAATCTCAATAAAATCAATTTTAATTTTTTTAAGAAGATAAAAAAATCACCCACATAAACCAGCGACCCAAGGGACTAGTTTGTTAAAAAAGGAAAAAAAGAAAATGCTTAATTGTGTCAATATGGATTATTCATCCTCTTTTTCCCCTAAACTTCATACCTTAACAACTACATATATGTATTTACTTACAGCCTTTGGAAATGTTTTAGTCTTGACAGGTAGTTACCTGGATGATAGCAGTGTCACAAGGTTCACTCAGGATAGGAATCATCCAAGAGGCTTATTAAGATAAGATCCCTGAGGCCCTTTCCTGAGGGTTCCGGCTGAGGATCTAGAGAAGGAGGCTGTGGATCTGGATGCTTAAGAAGTCACCTTCTAACTCTTTGGAACTGGCAGCAAACACTAACCTCAAACGATGTCACTGGCTTCATCTACCTCCAGGTCTCCTCTCATTTGGAAGTCTGAGCCGTCATTTTTCCCCAAAATCCTTCCTCCCCCGTCCCACTTCCTGTCTCTTTCCTGTGTCTTTGTCATAGGCTTTTTGCTTGTTTGATTTGCTTTTTTGAGATAGAGTGTTTTTCTGTAGCCCAGGCTTTCTTACAGATTTGGGGTCTTTTAGTCTGTGTATAAGTATATGTATGTGTATGTGCATGTATATATGTATATGTATATGTGTGCTTGCACACATATGGAGGTCAGAAGACAGACTTGAGCGCTGGTCCTTCTTGTTTGAGACAATGTCTATTCATTATTCCACACTGCTCCCAGCTAGCCCACAAGCTCCCATCGATGCCCTCGTTCCTGCTTCCCACTTCACCAGACTTCTGGGATTATAGACACAAGCTGCCATGCCCAGTTTCTACAAGGGGATTCTAACACAGTTCCTCACACTGTACAGCGTGGTTTGCCACCAAGCATCGTTCCAGCCCTCCTGTGGGTTTTGATGCTGGTTAGTGTCAGTTTGGGAGACCAAAGTAAGCATCATCCAAGTAAGAGCTCCTGAGATAACACCACAAAAAAACATATCAAATGGCAGGGGACTGTTTCCACCTGCCATGAATCTGTCACGAAAGCCTCCAGCGAATGGGCAAACATGCCTCTCTCCTACCCACCCATCCCTCAATCCTACTACATGCCAAGGCGTAGGGGTCGTTTTTCAAGTTGTCAAAACTAAGCATCAAAAAGAGATGGCTAAGAAAAAGAGGCGCGTTTTCCACCGGTCCAGTCTTAGTCGGCGGCTCTACAGAGACAGAAGAAAGTCCCTCCTGCTAACCAAGTCTCCCGCGGAATCACACTCATCTTTTCATCCTGCTCTCTCTGTCTTCTTGGCTCATAGCAAAATGCTATCGGGTGAGTTTCTGCCTAAATGAATCTCGAGGGGGAAAAAAAATCAACAGCCATAAGGCAATATCTAGTGGCAGAGCCGGGCAGGAGTGTTGTGTTAAATCAACAGAGGTCACGCAACAGCTGACATGTTCAGATTCTCAGGTGTGAGCCCAACCCAGGCAAAACAACTCCAGTGGTCGGTCGCGGCACGGGAGCACGGGGCCTCTCACCCTCCCCACTCACAAGCATGAGGAATGCAGACGCTCTGTGGGATTCATTAAGTGCTCGGCGCTCCTCAAGGGAGGCAAGCCTCCCCAGTCATGACTGGAATGTTCCCAAAGAGAGGCTCCGTGACCCAGCTGCCAGGGAAGAGGGCGCCAGAGCAGTCTCTAAGCACAGAGAGGTGTGTCCGGCTTCGCGAAGGCTCTAGCCCCGCCCCCCCCGCCCCCGCTTGGTCAGACACGGATCCCCCTGGCTTCCACAGGAAGAGCTGAGCCTCTTGCCCTCCGATGGAATACACACACTCACAACCGCACATATGTGCACCGTGTACACACACATCCACGCTTGGACACGTATGTATAGAGATGCATGTCAGTTCACTCGCAGGCACCTCCCACTCCCCCGCAGAAGTGCCTACAGTCGCCACTCAGGTGCCACCCCTTCTATCAGATCAGCTGTCTCTGTGTCAGGATCCCTGACTCATCCATGGCCCCAGAGCACAGCAGTGGAGGTGGCAGTCTGATGATAGCATTAACTGCTTTATTTGATTACCGTTTGTGGCTCTCCATCTATAACTCAAATGCTTCCATGAGGAGGTGTATTATCCACGCGATTAAGAAGCATCACACACAGCGGGTGCGGTGCTGTCCAGTGTTGCGGGCACTCGCTGGGTTTGGTGGAATACATGCATTCTCCTGCAGACAAGGAGAAACTATCGCATTCTTTTTAAAACTCGGTACGTCTCAGTGCACGTATGGGCTGCGCAGACAGCCCAGCAAGCACACGCGTAACACGGGTCAAATCGCTGAAAACAGTAACAGGGAAAGGGAGAGTTTAAAGAGATGGGGCAGTCATTTCAACCTCTGTTACTAGAATGTTCTTTGCCCCTGAGCAGCCATAGGCCAGCAAGGCTCTCCGTGGACTGTGAACGCTGGTGCGGTCCTCCGAGCAGATCAAGGCAGCTGGGCATTTCCCAGCCTAGCTTCCCGGTTTGGCTGGGACTTGCCCTCAAGTGCCATCAGTTCCATCTTCCCTGGAAGGGGGCCCAGCCCATTTAGAGGTGACTGACTGCCAGGCTGAGGACACTTAGCCTATACGAACAGCAGAGAGGAGCATCAGGTTCCTTGTCTTTGACAGCCATTGTGACTTCTGCCCCAAACATGAGAAAAATAAAAGCTCAGCTGAAAGACGCATTCCCTACTCACAGATCTTTCATCCCAAGGCAGTCTCTCTCTCTCTCTCTCTCTCTCTCTCTCTCTCTCTCTCTCTCTCTCTCTCTCTGTATGTGTGTGTGTGTGTCTTCCTTCCTTCCTTCCTTCCTTCCTTTCTTTTTTCCTATCCCAAACCTTGGAAAAGAAACCAGAAAAACACTTCATTTCCAAAGCTAAGACTTTCAAGACAGAATTCTCCAACTCTGAAGTAGGGCTCCAATTCCACTAGGGGGCGCAAGATAGTAATTTGTTGTTCTATCAATATTCAGATCCTATAATTAAGGAGAAGTGATTACAGGACCATTTTAGCTTCTAAGAAAGTTCTTAGGAAGAAGCGAACATGTTCACACACACACACACACACACACACACACACCCCAAAATAAAAATGAAGACACAGAAGGGATCAAACAGTGTTTTTTTAAAACTCAGTTTCCCTTCTGAGCTATGAGCCCATTATTTTGGAAAATAAGGACAAAGCTATCTGGGCAAATTCTAGGTTCAAAAGTGTCATTTTCATTATATGAAAGCACAATCCAGAGGACCGAGGTCATGGCTCAGTCAGTAAAGCAGCTGGCGTACAAGCATGGGGACCTGAGTTCAGACACCGCCAAAACCCCCTCCCACCCCGTCACCACCCCCCCTTCGCCGCCCCGCCAAGTGTGAAACTCGACACAGTAGCCTATCTGCAACACCCGTGCTGGAGGCAGGGCAGCGGAGACAGGCAGATCCATCGAGCCATTGGCCGCCCAGCCTCGCTCAATCAGCGAGCTCCAGGTTCAGTGAGAGACCCTGTCTTGAAACACAAGGTGGAGACTAGACGTGATGGCAAAGTCTTTAATCCCAGCACTCAGGAAGCAGAGGGGCTGTATATCTGTGAGTTCAAGGCCAGCCTGGTTTACATAGTGAGTTCCAAACAGGACTTCGTAACAGAGAAATCCTGTCTCGAAACAAAACAAAAAATAAATACATAAAGTGGCAAGTGATAAAGGAAGTCACCAGACATCAACCCCTGGCCCCCACAGGCGCTCACACACACATGTACAAACATGAACACATACATACACCACACGTCGACACAAAAGTGGAAAACACGATTCAACTCTTCTCTCAATTCCATTAAAGTTATGTTAGTTATGACATCAGAATGAAGTCCCGGGTGGGAGGGGGGAATAATTTCATCCTGGGTTCAATCAGGGAATTGACAGGAAAAAAAAGAAAGAAAAAACTGGTAAGCTTAAGGCTGGGGACATAGCCCACCAGCAGATTATTTACCTAACACACATGAGGGTCCAATCCTCCAAACAAGAACAAAATCATGTCTTCTATGGAAACCACTCCCTAGACTTCTGCTAAACCCACTCTGCCTTCCCTTTGTCAGCCGCAAGCTCTTTCCTAAGCAGACCTTCAATGAGAAGCAGAGGGACGGCATGTCACTGAGACAGGACCTGGAGGCAGGGTAACAGATGCAAACATCTGTAGAAGATGCCCTAGCACTGCGCTTCACAATCCCTGACTCATTGCTTGTCTTTCTCTGACTAGATCGGGTACCTAATCCCCAAATGTAAAAGCAAGCGTCTTGCATCCCAAGATCAGGAATGGATCCTGGAATCAATCAATAAACCAAGAAGAAGAAGTGAGGGTCCCAAACATATGTCTATACTTGAGCGCTCTGGGCCCTGTGCATCTTCAGTGCCGGACAGAAGCATGTTATTAGTACCTAACAGCTAGCACAGCAATAATCTGGCCATTCGAAACCACCAGCTCACATGGGTAAGCGGAACACTTCATTAAATAGCAACTGGTTTTTGTATGGGACAGAGATTGTGTTTTTGCAAATGGATAACAAAAATGGGTTCGAATCACCTGATTTCATGAACAACGCTTGCTTCTCTTCTTCACGCCAGTCCTGCTGGCTGATGCCCAGCAAGGATGCTGCTGAAGGCTTCCTTCCTTGACGGTAGATCATCCTTACTTGGGAAGCCCACCCCATCACAAAAAGACAATGACGACCATAAAAATCAAAGTCGTTTCCCTTAAGTACCGTAAGAAGCAGACAGAATACACTTAGTCCTCATAAACGTTATTTTTAATTAGGGAGTAAAGGAGAGCGTTTGAAATGGCTCACACCTGTAATCCCAGCACTTGGGTCATCTTGGGAGGTAGTGTGAGAAGATCGTGAGTTCCAGGGCAGCATGAGATACAGCGAGTGTCTGTCTCTAAATTGATTAATTAATTAATTAATGAAGGCTAGGGACTCAGTAAAGTGATTATTTTAATCATCAGAACCCACTTCCAAAAATAAACAAGCCTGATGAGCCATTGTTAATTCCAGTGCTGGGGGGGGAGGGGTCAGGGGTCAGCCAGCCTAACCTGCTTGGCAAGTTTCAAGACCTTATCTCTAGAAAAAAAAGGGGGGGGGGTGGAAAATGCTTGAGGAGACGCACCAAGGCTATTCTCTCCAGCGTGTGCTCACATACTCACATACGCACATAAATAGAACACACACACACACACACGAACCTCACAGGAAGGAAGAAAGGGAGGGGGAGGGGGAGTTTCTACAGGACATGTAACAAAGTCCATCTTTATAATAGTTCTAATTTGTTTACCAAAAAGAAACAAAAAAGGCACAAAATCCCGAGTTATAGTAGGAATCCATCTACTTAAATAGAATGAAAAATGAAATATGTTTAGTCAGAAATTTGGGTAGAATTGTTACCTAACGTTTCCAAAATGAAAACACCACAGAGGCGGTGGCTTGGCACTGGTTAGTAAGGACCAATTACCAAGCTGGGGGCTTTCATTCTTTGCTGGCCTCTGTTTCTGAGCTCCACCAATGCCCACTTCTCTGCTCTCTGGGGCCGCTCATTTGCCCCAGCAGCCAGATAACTCACGATAAAATGAAGCGCAGATAGGTCAGCTTCACTCCCAGCTACCGAAGACATGAAAGGGGAGGTTAGGCAAAAAGACATGATGAAATCCCAGCCGGGTTCAACTGAAACCTGAGGCAATACTGATTTTGCTGATGTAACCTATAATGGCTCTCTTTTACCACGGTAGAGAGACGGCTGATGTAGAGTCAGCTGACCTGGGACTACCCTAAGCGGAGCTTCCTCATCTATAAGATGAACTTAGAATAGCCGTTTTACAAGATACACTCAAGGAATTGCATGTACACTAACACCTCCATCGGAGGTCAGGTGCCTAGTGTTCCTGCCGTGAGACTGGGGATTCCTATTGTGTCCATCCTACAAACTGGATGGATAAAGGATCTTGGAAGATTTCCTTTAAAATTATAGAGTAAGAGCCAGTGAACTGACTGAGCAGGTTAAAAATAAATAAATAAATAAATGCAAGCAAGCTTGCCAGGTAAGCCAGAAGATCTGAATACTTGAGTCTGATCCCTGAAATCCATGACTTAAAGACTCCCAAAATCTGTCCTCTGATTTACATGTACAGATAATAATAATAATAACAATAATAATAATAATAAATGCAGAGCAAACCTTCAGACTGGGGTCCTAATCCATGCATTACCATCTCTGAAGCAGAAGGGCTCTTCCTGCTAAGGAGGCAAATTTGAAATGAAATTTACGCCCTGGCAATGCTGAGGCGTGCATGGGCAGCCCGTATATGGCCGTTCTGTTGAACGTATCCATATTGGGTCTCATGGTCTAAGTTGATGAGGACGACTAACCAGGTCTCTTCCTCAAAAGGACACCAGATCTCATTACAGATGGTTGTGAGCCACCATGTGGTTGCTGGGAATTGAACTCAGGACCTTTGGAAGAACAGGCAGTGTTCTTAACCTCTGAGCCATCTCTCCAGCCCCATAGCCTGAATTTGTCTTAGTTACACTGGGCAACTAAGAATCTCACAGAGCTCTTCTGTATGAAATTTAACTTCCAAAACCAAATAATAAGACCTTACTAAAATAATACGTCATCTTTTTGATGAGACTGTGCCACGGGGCACAGACAACTCGTAGCAAAGAGCACTATGAACAGGTGTGAAATGGCCGAATACACCCATTCTTCTGCAGATTTAACATATGCTAAATTTAAAGCGTGTCATGCATTCATGCCTGTTAACCAATCTTCATAGTAAAGGTTAGCAAAGACATGTATAGTTAGAACCTTTTCAGTTGGTCTCTGGGTGACACAGGAAACAATCACCTTGTTTGAACCTGTGAGGGGGCCAAACGGTTTACATGTTAGCGAGAAACTGAGTTGAAAGATGTGTATTTTCTTAATTCTGCCTGTTCAGAACCTTATCCAATGTGCCACACCAGGAGTGATATATGACCTACCTAGCACACCCTGTCCGACAGCCTAAGATCAGGCCTTCAGCCTCAGTTTCCACATATCTCCATCTTGGTTGTACTTTTGTTTTTGGCTTGGGGTTTTCCTTTGTTTGAGGCAGGGTCTTGCTAGAGAGCTCAGGGTGGTCTGGAACTTACTATATGACCCAGGCTGGACAACAACTCTCAGAAATCCTCCTGCATGCGAGGATTATAGGTGTGAGCTGCTATGCCCAATCAAATATTAAATACCTACTGGCCTGCTCAGGATAAGAAGAAACAAATGAAGAATATAGTCGGGCTGGAGAGATGGCTCAGAGGTTAAGAGCACTGATTGCTCTTCCGGAGGTCCTGAGTTCAATTCCCAGCAACCACATGGTGGCTCACAACCATCTGTAATGAGATCTGGTGCCCTCTTCTGGCCTGCAGGCATACATGGAGGCAGAACACTGTGTACATAATAAATAAGTAAATCTTTAAAAAAAAAAAAGAATATAGTCTATGATGTGTCTATAGTCACACTTCACAGTAGCTATACACAGATCAAAAGATTCTACTTGGGCTGGAGAGATGGCTCAGAGGTTAAGAGCACTGCCTGCTCTTCCAAAGGTCCTGAGTTCAATTCCCAGCAACCACATGGTGGCTCACAACCATCTTTAATGGGGTCTGGTGCCCTCTTCTGGCCTGCAGGCATACACACAGATAGACTATTGTAAAAATAATAAATAAATAAATATTTAAAAAAAAAAAAGATTCTACTTCTGACCTAACTGCTAAGGATAAAACGTGTTTCCTCAAAGTCAGAAAACACAACTGAGGAAGACTTGCGTAGATACGTGTCATCAAAAAGATAAAGAGAGGGGCCTTAAAGTAGCCTGTGCAAGACAGACTGTGAATAAAGCTTTCAGAGAAACGGGCTGAAGAGTAAGTGACTGGCCTGGGGAACACGGCGGCGGCGCCAGCGAGAGGAGTTTTAACCTAATCCGTGGACAAACAGGAACTCAGGTCTTGAGCAAGAGAAAGGCATGGAGCTTTCGCAAGCGTGTGCTCTGGCCACGGTATGTGTTGTGCACGGGAGGACACACTAGAGTTAGAGACCCAGTGGAAAAGCAAGCCACTGCAGGAAGGGACTTTCTGGTCTCTTGGGGACAGGCTCCCGAGTATGAGCTCCAGGGATGCAGGGGAAACCACTGACACTGTTTTCAGCTCTTTGATGCCTGCTCTGTTCCTGGATACAAGTTTGGCTCAGCATCTCGGCTCCTTTCCTTCTCTCTTTATATATAGCTCGGAGCTCCTGCCCCAAGACGCTCATATTTCCAGGTGAAATCGGGTTTACTTCCTTTAGCTCCGGGGCATCCTCCCCTCCCCAGCCCCCCCCACACACAGACACAGAACTTCTGCCCATGTGAGCTGTTTTGTCAAGCTTGTCACTTGAGCACGGAGTTGAAATCATAACATTTCAAAAATAGGCCACATCCATAAAGAGAAAAGAAAAACAAAACAAGACAGGCGTGCTTTGCCAAGGACCATATTTTCGTCAGGATCCGCTGCCAACTACTCGGATCTTTTTTTTTTTTTCACTCTGTCTAGTTTCAAATGGCTGGAGATCAAATCTAAACCTTAGCGACGGTAATTAAGGAGTGTTACGGAGAGAACTTTTTGAGAGAACTGGGGCCAGGGAGACGGCTCTGCAGATACAGGGCCTTGCCAAGAAGCCTGGTGTTCTTCATTCAGTCCCCGGAGCCCACCTGGTGGAAGGGGAGAACGGACCCCTGTGAGATGTCCTCCGACCTTCATGTATGCACCATGGATGGCATGCTTGCACATACAGACGCACAGACGTGTAAACAAATGTAATTTTGAAAGTCTACTTAAGTAAGAACACAACGGACCTGAGAGAATAGTATGTAGAGAATACCTAAGCCAGAATATTCTTAGTGAGGCAAAAAAGAACGAGAACATGTGACTGAGTTTCCCGCTTCACAAATTTGTTTAGAGGTTCTTCTTTCCTGACTGTTTTGCTTACATTCTTTCTACGAGTGTACCCTACGGCACGTTCAGTCCACATGTTCACGAGGCAAGACATTCCAGAGGTCTTTGTGGCAGTGGCGCACAGGGCAGGCATGGGGGGCAACCATATAGTCCAAAGATTACAATTAAGGTTATGCCACACTCAGCAAAATTTCTTTGTTCAGAGACATAAAGCAATTTTCAATTGTAGGGTCTAAAATATGACTTTTGCTAATACCTAATACATCTCCCTTATCATAAAAGGACAATAAGTTTTGAAGTGTTCCTTTATGATATATGCCATAACTGATCTATTATCGTGGTATACTTTCCTCATGATGGTCACTTAAGCAGTTATAATTTTGGCGATCTCAGACATGAGAAGACGGATAAGGCATTAAAAAACAACAAGATCACCACATAGAAGGAAAAAAAGGCATCTGTCAGGATGGAATCAACCTGTTGCTGGCTGGGGAGGGGATAGCTCCAAGTACCCCCTCTGATGAATGTGGGATTAGTCAAATGAAGTCGTTCACGATTCTGGGAAGCTCCCGAACAGAGTTTCTCTGAAATCTGCTAAAATCTGAATTCTTTGAAGGCGCCAACAAGCCAGTTTGGACGCAATCAACCCTTCGCAACGCTTACACCCACAGCTCGCGATGGGTTTCTCTGAAGCCCTGTCCTCCTTGCCTGTGTTTCCTCTTTGGATCCCGTGAGTGTTTTGTGGAAGAGAGATGGTCATTCAGTTCTCACTGTGTCTCCACAGATGGAGGACTCGGGACATACGCAAACTAGGGTCACTTACCTTGGTGTCCTGCCCACTCTCAAATCAAGAGCCTGGGTGGGTCTCTGCCTGCAGTGACTTGAGGGTCCCCTACTCACAAAGCCAGAAACGTCTCTGAGAATTCAGACCTAAGACTCCTCCATGTAATCTTCTGGGAACCATCTTTGGCTTCTCCAGCCAAAATCATGGCAAGGGCCTTCATTGATGGATGTCAAAGGGAAATGATAAGACAACAGGAAGAGACAGGAGCCTACAGGGCTGAAAAACAGTTGATATGGGAAATGGGAAATCTTACAGAAGCAGACAGGCATATCTTATTTCCTTTCAGAGACACTGGCCCAGCTCAAATTTACTTTATTTTTCTAAATACTATCCACCCAACTACAGATAAGGGATGTTTTCTAAACATCATTCAAGTGCACTTCAGACAACCATATTCGGTTCTAGTCCATGGTGATTTATTAAGCCTAAGAAATTTGCTACGCATAGGAAATGCAGACTCAGATACCATCAACAGTCCTTCCCTTGAGAGAACCCCCAAAGTGTAACAGGGGAGCACACAGGATACAGAGCAAGCAGAGACAGAAACTGTGTCCGGCCCTCTAGAAAATGCAGCCTTTGAGGTCATGACTGAAGGTCGGTGGGGGCTTACGGAGAGGGGGTGGGTGGATGGTAAGGAACGCCCTGCATGTTTTGAAGCGCGTGGGCAGACTGGATGAGAAGGGCAGATTTGCTCGGTGGGCCATGAGGGAGAGGAAGGAGGGTATGAAGTCCATGGGGGATCAGATCACAGTGGGCCTCTGGTTCTGGCTGATAAATGTGGACTCTCTTCTGTAGAACTGAGGAGATCTATCTGTTTTTGTGGGGGTGGGGGTGATTTAAGAGTTGTACCTTAGGAGCTGGAGAGCTAGCTCTTATAGGACCCACATTTGATTCCCAGCTCCCATATTATCAGACAGCTCACAGCTGCCTGTGCCTCCAATTCCAGGAGATCTGACAGCCTTTTCTGACCTCCGTGGACACTGTCTGAATGTCACACACGTACACACAAGCAGACACATTATAAATAAAAATAAAGCGCTTTAATTTAAAAAATAAAAAAAAGGAACTGTCCATTAGAGCCAGGCATGGTAGCACACATCTAAAATCTCAGCGCTCGGAAAGTGAAGGCAAAGGCTTGCGAGTTCAAAGTCATCCTCAGCTACACAGATAAGTTTGAGGCCAGCCTGGGCTACATGAGACCCTGACTTAAAACAAAAAGAGCTGGGTTTTCCAATAATCACCCTCGTAGCAGGTTCATGTGATAGACTAGAAGGAAATTGCCACCAGTGAGGTGACAACAGTGCCACTTTGGGTGAGAGTTTCTGGGGAGGGGGTATTCCTCAGCCGTGAGAGGAAACAGGGTCTCCCTGTGGCAGTCTGCAGATCTCACCGGCAAATGTGTTCCCCACACCTTTAGAGTAGCTTGAGCACAGCCTGCGCGAGACTGCCTAGACTCTCACTGACTCTGTCAGCAAGGTGCAAGGCTCCCAGCAGGCGCCAGCCCAGACCCTCAGTGGCGGAAGTGCTGCAGAGCTGCAATGAGCGGAAGCCAGTTGCTAGCTGTGTGTTTATGCTCAGCTCCGAGACCAGCAGCCACTGCCCCCCCCCCAAGGTAGCACGCCCCACATTTGCACAACCATCTAGTCATCTCCGGAGGCACCACAAAGAAACAGCCTGGTGCGGTCAAGCTGAGTATTACCTGCTCGGTCCAGGTTTGACTGACAAAGAAGGGTATCTTCATGCTATGAGCTAAAGGACCAAAACCAAAAGCATAGTATTATCTTTCTCCATATTTAGTCCCCAACTCAAGACTTTTCTTTCCCTCGTCTCATTCAGCTTCAAAACCAGAAGAAAAAAAATACCGAGAAAGGGGGGCATGAAAACCATTATGCATTATCTCTTTCTCTTGTGATAGCGAGGTTACATCTTAAGCAATTTTCTTGTTGCGATAATACAAAGAGATATAAAAAACCTTAATAACCTTTCCCATCACAGATAATAATAGGCTAATAAGTACTCTTTGACAATTTTCTGGATGCTTCTGTTGTACACAAAAATACCAATACATACGATATGGAGTTATCACTAAATTGAAATTTTACTGCATCCCTCTCTTGAAATCTGTAAGAATAACAACATGTCAAGGTTATCTCCCAGTTTAGCCACAGAAGAAGCTAATTTCTTTATAGCTACATGGTGTTCTACAATGTATATCATATCAAACATAGCCTGGCCATGCACTACACCAAGACTTGGTACAGAGCTGAAGGCATCTTCTGAATACCTATGGTATGCTATTTTTATAAAATATACCAGGAAAAAAATGTATAACATAGTCCATTCTTCAGAGAGTGCCAAATATAGCCGGGGAAAGAAGCCTACCCCGTGCAGGCAATACAAATGTGCTCCAGAGTTCTCCAGACCTGAGCCCGCTGCTGCCAGCTCCCCTTCTGCACCAAGACAGACTGCAGAGCTCAGAGAGCCCCTCTGGGCAAGCATCCCAGGAGCCCTCTCTGATTGGGCGGAGGGAGGGCGGGACAGCGCAGAAGTCAGTTGCGGAAGAGGCAACAGGAACAAGACCTAGAAGTAGGCTAGAGAACACTAATGGGGAGGAAATGTGTTTGGGGACGAATGAATGATGGCACCGGGCTGATGTTCATCATGTGTGTGTGCTCAGCAGAGTGGCAACCAGCGGTCCCTTCTCCAAGACCCTGGGCTTCCAGGCACTATCCTCTCGCATGGCCCTCAACACAGCACCTTAAAGACATAAGGGATCCAAGCTTAGCCACCCATTAAGACTAGATTGTGGAATCTGCACGAAACACTTAACATCGGAATTCATAAATCATTCTCCAGTCAGTGCACAATATTCTAGCACCTTAAAGTGCACAGTATAATTATGGTTATTTTGAGATCATGGCCCCCTTGTTCTGACTCAGGGGGATTTGGCTGCCTTCCTAGCGCTAGGGACAGGACACTAGGCTTGGTCAAGGGCAGTAAAACCAGGGATGGGATGGAAATGGCCTGCCCAGACATGCGGGGGCATGTTCCCACTTGGAGCTAGTTCTGAGTACAGTTGGCGCTGCCTGACAAAGTCCTGCTTCTTGAATCGGGACCAATCGAGAATGTGGAAGCAAGGCCAGGAGGGAAAGAAAAAGAAATTATCTGAAAGCGTCAAGACCTGACTTTGGTCTAACCTTATTCACTATGAGAGCCTAGAAACCTGACTTTGGTCTAACCTTATTCACTATGAGAGCCTAGAGACCTGACTTTGGTCTAACCTTATTCACTAGTGCATTGGGTTGCTGAGGACAAGTCGCATGGCTCGATTCCTCACCACAAAGTGTGGGTTCAAAATGATTAATTCCCTAATAGTGAGGAGCAAGGAAAATCTGACTTTACGAGGAAAGAACCCATAAGGCTGACTTGGGGAGAGAAGCTCACACTGACAGGACAGAGGGTCACTGGCCTGTCACCCACAACCTAGATAGCAGTGGAACCCTTGCGCTCAGAGCTGGTCACAACAGAGTATTGGGCCATGTGCCGAGTTCTAAAACACCTCTTTTTTTTCTTTCTTTTTTCAAGACATAAATATAGAAAAGATCTAGCGAACAGCTGGGTGAGGTGACCTACCCAGATCCCTTAGGATACAGGGTCCCACCCCAGCGAGCCCCTTGAAGTGAAATCTTACATCAACGCTTTACAAATGCCAGGTGATGAACCCGCACCCACGTGATGTGGAGTCTGATCCTTTTGTGAACACCTCAGAGGAGTTGCACCTCCAGCCAACCCCAAGTTCCACTTCAAAGAGGGGGTCAGACAATTTCGTTTCAGATGGTTCACGGCAACACTGTTGGTGATCGCACCAATGTTAAAGCTGGGGGAGTTGTTAAACAACCAGAACACACAAACGGAACGACCTACAGCATGTGAAAAGGCCCATCAGTCACTGGAGGTTAGAGAAGGCGAATCCACGCCATGGTGAGACACCACTAAAGACTAATGGCTAAGATAAAAAAAAAAAAAAAGCAAAAAAAAAAAAAAAAAACAAACCAGCAGACGGACAAACTGTAAGCACAGGCGAGGCTGTGAGGAAACAAGTGTAATGTTGAGAGGGGCTAAAAAAAAATGTACAATGAAGCAGCTGTGGAAAATAAGTGGGTGGTCCCTCAACATGGTAAACACAAAACTATCGTGGGACCTGGAAATTTCACTCCTAAATATATAACCCAAAGAACTGAAAACCAGGGTTCAAACAGAGACTTGACATATATGTACACAGTGAAACTACGCACTGCAGCTGAGAGGTAGAAACAATAGGAGTCCATTAGCTAACTGGCGAATTAATAAACAAAATGCATCGTAGCCGTGCTAGGGAATATCACTCGGCCATAAGAGAGAATACAGTGCGTAATGTTGGAGGCGACCGGGTGAGTGAAGGTTTGAGTATTTTATACTAAGTAAAAGAAGCCAGACACAAAAGGCTACATTGTTGCCTGACGCCATCTATGTGAAGTACTGAAACTGGACAAATCCATAGGGAGACAAAGCAGGCTCGTGGTTGCTAGGGGCTGGGAATGAGAGGGAAGGGAAAGCAGCTTAAGGAAGACAGGGCTTCCTTCTGAGGTGATGAAACGCTTTGGAAGTGGATAATGATAACAACCAAATGTGCTGACGGACACTGTGCAGTGCGTTTAAAATTGTTACAATTGTTAAAGAGGCACATAAGGTGTAAAAACCATACTATAAAAACACACCCGTTTATGTACATTATGCAGAATATTTAAGTTGATCCCTTAAATATCCCTGGGCTGAGGTTAGACTTTAACAATATCCAGCTGGCTTTACGCAGATGTGGGATCAAACTTCCTGTTGTGTTGCTGTCCCCCAACCCAGTGAGCCATCTCCTGGGCTCATAATACCCTTTTTATTATCAAATCATTCTCGCATATTTTTATACTATACGGAGACATTTTTAGAAGATGTGACCTCTTGACCCCTCTGGAGCTTAGCCCGGGAAGATAAAGAGAATAAATGACAAGGAATCTAAAACCGCAAGGCAAGAGGACCCCAGCAGCTTCACCCTGCTAGAGCTGGAGGCTGAAGCCACAGGAGCTGGGGGAAGCCCATCCTGCTCAAAGCTGGGGCCCTGGAACTTCAGAGGCTTCAGGGAAAGGCTCCAGTTTTTACAAAGTTGGCAATTTAGTCAATATGTTTCCAATGCTGCAGGCCAAACAAAATACATCTTTAGACCAGATGTAGCCCACAGGCGCCAGTTGGTAAATTCTGGTTTATGGAACAAGAGTATTTACCCAGGGTGAGGGGAGGGCTTTGAAAGACTATAGTAGTAACTTCAAATATGGGGGGGAGGGGAATGGCCAAGTGGGAGGCTGGGAAAGGGGCTGTCTCCCTCCAGGAGGCGGTCAAAGTCAGACACAGTATAAAGGGTGTGTTTTCTCACCACAGAGCAGGTGTCCAGTAGAGGACGTAGGACACAGCAGTGACCGCTGTCCTTGAGGTGGCTCCGCAAAGTCTAATAATCTGGATTCCTGCTTTGAGTCAAAAGTTGGATTAAACCAAGTGCTCTCGACTGTGTTCAAACATTAGAAATTTGGGAAATTGAAAACCTAGCTGTCTAGACTTCCTCCCAGAACTAAGATGACCAGACAGTACCTCAGCCGCCTGCCAGCACTCGGGTTCTGCCATCAGAGTGTTCTAGGACGCTGGACGGAGGTCTCACTGCCCAGCTGTGGCAGGTAGAGGAGGCAGAGGAGGACCAAGACAGGGAAGAATGAACTCCTGGCGTTCATGACGGGTGCTGAGCTGAGCAGAGTTCTTACATTACCTCACTGTGGTCTTCCCAGACCACAGGAGTCTCCGCTTTTTGACGTTGTGACACAGTGACGTCATCTACAAAGTGTATGCTTGAGAACCACGTGGTGATGTTTTTGCAAACAATCTCAAAAGCGTATGTTTCCGTTAAGCTTTGCAATTCTGTCTTGGGCCACCTTAACAGCGATACTTGGCTGCACGTGGCCACGCACCCTGCAACAGGTTAAACAAGAGCAGCAAGATCAGAGGCAAAGTCTCTTCCCTGGTTCCTGAGGGATAACCAGGACCAAAAGTTGAAGGATGTCCCAGGGTCTCTGCCATGAAGATCTTTTACATCTTTTTGGCTCCATAGCCCATACGGGTTCACCTGAACTATGGTCTTCTTACTCATTCAAACAACATGTTACAAGTGCCTTAATGTGCCCGTGTACTAGGTGGATTACAGGGACAGTCCCCAGCCTCTGCCACCAAAGGTAGAAGCATAGAAGCAACGACATCTCAGCTGGGGGGGAGGGGGCTCAACGAAGAGGGGCGCCAACCCAACCGTGGCAAAGGGGAAGGGCTTCTGGATACGCCTGTGTTAAACTGAGGCCATAGCCGACAAAAGATAAGGGACTCCAGGGGCTGGAGAGATGGCTCAGAGGTTAAGAGTGCTAGCTGTTCTTCCAGAGGTCCTGAGTTCAATTCCCGGCAACCATATGGTGGCTCACAACCATCCATAATGAGACCTGGTACCCTCTTCTGGCCTACAGGCATACATGCAGACAGAATACTGTATACATGATAAATAAATAAATCTTTTAGGAAAAAAAAAGATAAGGGACTCCAGACTGAGAGGGAAACGGGGGTCAGAGGGGACCTTAACACACAAGAGGAACACAAGCAGAGCGATCCTAGCGGCTAGCGCACAGGGAAAACCCGAGGCATCTCATGGGCTATACTAAGCCTTTGTCATCTCTCTCAAAGAAATGAGAAGTGCGTACATAAGGCTCATCCCGAAGGAATGACATATTCGGATTGCCGGGGCAGAACACAGCAGCTGGCCAGGAAGACCACATGGGGACGGGCGGTGGCAGTAAGTCAGCTAGGGGATGACACTCCACTCAAAGTCCGTAGCAGGTCAGATGCTAGTTGGCAGCAATGACGCACGTTCATTCATTTGTCCACTGGCTGAGTGATACTATAGTATCGCAGCCCTTTTATCGGCAGGCCCTCTGCTCAGGCTAGAGAATATACGGGACGGCCAAAAGCAAACACCGCGGAGCCCATTCTATCAGCCCTCTGCTAAATAATGGATGTCCAGGAAAGTACTTCAAAACTATTAAATAATAAACAGAAAGTCCACTGGTTGTGTGATTGATAAGGAAGTAAGGGTCTGGCTCCTCCACCAACGGTTCCCAAAGGATCATTAAGCATCAGGACTACAGAATAAGGTAGTCGGTACTCTTCAGAATGATGTTCATTCTTCATCATCTAAGAAGATTATATGCCCTTGTCGTATTTTGCTCTTGAAAAGTAAGAAGACCCTGCCTGCTTCCGAATCCATCATTCCTCAGGGAGAAACAACTGTTTGTAAGTGGAATGGAAATTAAACCAATAAATTAGAAAACTGGGACAGTGATTAGGAGTTACGAGGACAAGCTTACCCAGAAGCCGGTCTGGAACAAGCAACCAGAAAACCAGGGTTCTGAGGCAGGAGGCAGGGGCATCTGAGAACTGACCCCCATCTCCACAGATTCCACCCGGCGTCTGTCATGATTCACCAGTGGGTCCAGGATGCCCTTTCCAGTCTCTTGTTGTCCAAGCTGCAGCCGAGCATTCCTGCCATTCCTTCACCCCACCCCGGCGCAACCACCACCCTCCCGGAAGCAGCTGTGCCTGCTGGGGCATGTGGAGCCGCTCCTCCCTTAGAAGTGACTGCTATTTTTGTGACCTCTTAGACGACTCCTCTGACCTTTCATCATTCCAGAACCAAAGCGGCCAGCAAGAGGGAAGATGCATTAAGTGAAACTGCTCCCGCTCCTGTCCATTTCTCTCCTGACACACCCCTCTTACCACAATGGCTCAAATCATTTTCACCAGTCCGAAACCCCAGAGAACGCCCTCTGTGGGTGAGTGGCCTTTCCTGGATACGTTCACGGATTAATTCAAGGTATCTATGCTCCAAATGCTCAAAGGCGTACAAGATTTGTTCATTGTTTTAGAAATCTTCTAACTAACTTCACAGGAAAAAAAAAACTCTCAAAGCTACAGTGGGACCTCAGTCTGTCCACAAGTAAACGCTTGCTATCAGGTGACAGCCAGCCACATACTCCCAGCACCTAATGGCCACCTAAGCAATGGCTGACTGGCTTCTCCCTGGTTCTGGAGAGACTAAGCTATTCAGCCAGCACCACCGCCTCCTTCTTCTCCCACTCATGAGAGTGGGGATAAGTTAGTTTTAATGTCCAAATATGGGGATGAGCTCCCAGTGGGTGAGCAGGTGAAGCTAAGCCATGCCTCACGCCAGGCTCCTGACTTTCCACTATTGTCCTCATCCAGTGATTTCAATGGTTCTTATGGTAACCTTGGGGGATAAGAACCCTGAGCCCCACGAAAGGGGCCCATTTGGTCCAAGCTATTTGACTGACTGTCTCAGAACACAGGGTGAGTCACCATTCAGCTATCTGAAAAATAGATGTTTAGAATAAAGGCAAAGTAGACTTAACAGCCAACACTCTTAGAGGCAACCCTCTGGGCTGCATAGCGAGTCCTGCGTGCAGTTCATTTCCTTGCCTGTGGCTCATACGCTCACAGCTTTTCTGACACAGAAGTGCAACATGTTCTGAGCAGTTTTTCAAATGGATCAAATTTGTATGGACCTTTAGACCCCAATTCTGACTATACAAAAACTCTCTTTTTTCTTTTCTTTTTGTTTTTCGAGACAGGGTTTCTCTGTGTAGCCCTGGCTCTCCTGGAACTTGCTTTGTAGACCAGGCTAGCCTGGAACTCACAGAGCTCTGCCTGCCTCTGCCTCCCAAGTGTTGGGATTCAAGGCATACGCCACCATGCCCAGCTCAACAAAAAACTCTTAATTACTTGCTCAAATATACCCAAAGAACAGACTATATTTGAAACTCACAGGAAACCAAAGCAAACGCATCTTAGTAGAGATCATGTTTCAGCTAAATCATTCACCAAAGCCGGCTTGAAAATACCTTCTGGATTCCCCAGCTGCTCTCAAGGCGGAAAGCAACTGAACAGAGCCATGACAGTGCCTAGCAAGCTGGAGGGAGGCACGACAAATATGTAGTTGGGTCTGCCTCCAATCGGGTCAGAAACTGGAGCTGAGCATGGGGAGAGACACCGAAGAGCAAATCCGTTCCTGCCACCATCAAGGGAGCAGTCAATATCCAGGGTGGGATTTGCTGAGGGCAGTGCTGCTGGGAAGAAGGGCCTGTGAGTTGGCTCCACCCTACTCCATCTGCGGGATACACAGACATCCGTCCACCTTTGGGGACCTCTAATGTGCCCTGTGTACTGAGAGACATAAAGGGCTGTGTGAACCCCACACCCCTTCTCTGAGTGTATTCCTTGCATACCATCCCTGCTGTGCGTGTTGCAGAATATTTGTTTAACTAGGCAAAGATGGGTTGCATTTGTTTAATTATGTAAAGATGTGTTGCCATTTTACCTTGCCTGCCCAAAGGCATCTGACTGGCCTAATAAAATACTGAATGGCCAAAAGCAAGGGAGGACGTGTAGGCGGGACTTCTGGTCAGGGAGAGTAAGTAGGAGGAGGAATTTAGACTCTAGAGGGAGAAAGAGAAAGCGATGCCAGGAGACGCCAGGGCCCAGCCAGCCAGACATGAAGGAAACAGGAAAGTAAGACATGCAGAATGAAAGAAAGACAAAAAGGCCTGAAGGAAAACAGATGAATAGAAACAGATTAAATTAAAAGAGCTAGTGGGACAAGCCTAAACCAAGGCCAAGCATTCATAATTAATAATAAGTCTTCATGTCTTTATTTGGGAACTGATTGGGAGGCCTAAAAGAAATCCAGCTCTGTTCTCTAGGTGCCTTGCTCCCCACTCCAAGGTCAGTCATTTTGTGGGTCTTCCCTTGCTCTCTTCTCATTCCCTTCACCTGAGCTACGGTTTATAGAGACGACAGGTCCCAAACCAAGAGAGCCGGAGGACATACGAGGGAATGGTCATTTGCTCTTCTCATTACTCAGTGATGAAAGACTGGTAATCCAGAGTAAACTCTCCTACAAGGGGGTTTGTTTTCCTGGGTCTCTCTTCCCTCTCCCTCCTGAACCTCTCTCCCTCTCTGTTCCTCTCTCTCCCATCTCCATCAGGGGCCTTTCTTCCTCTCCCCCTTTCTCCCTCCCTCCCCTCTCTTTTCTAGGCCTCTTTCCCTCTCTCCCCTCTCCTTCCTGGGCCTCTCTCCCTCTCTCTTCCTCTCCCCCCATCACCATTTGCACACATCAATCACTAACCCTTTAGGAGAAGGAAATGGGTTGGTCAGAAATGCAGCTCCTGGAAAACAGGGGTTAGAAAGTGAGGCGTGGATTCGATCCAGAAGAGAGCAGTGATTAGAGATTAGCAGGACCACACCCAAGAGTTCAAAGCTGTGCAGAGAGCATGCTGCCACCAGACCGGCATCTGCTCTTCTCATACTGACCTTCAAAGAGCAAGCCTCAAAGAAACCATTTTTATCATACGGTCCCAATTAAGAAGCCCAAAGAAGCAGGGAATTTGCACCAAAATTAGTGCACCACAAATTAGATTTAGTGGCTGCCTATGCCATCTACTGCTGCTTAGGAAAAGGCATATCCTCAAGATCTACCAAAACCGTATGTTTCCCTCCCTGGTATTCACTGTTGCGTCCCTAACTCCCAACACAGAGCAGGTGCTCAATAACTCCCTTCTCATGACTCATTCCCACTCATCCGTGTTCATTCAACACACTCAGCCACCCCACCTTGTCTATGCTAGTTTCGTAATAAGGTCATGTGGGGTCTCAAAGAAAAATATCTCCATAGGTAAATGTTCTAAATCCACAGGTAAATGATGGCTGTGTTTTGTATCACACATGATTTGGCTCCAAAGAATTCAGTGACACCTATAAGAGAGGACGATGAACACACACACACACACACACACACACACACACACACACACACCTGTTGGAGGAAGGTTGCTTGTTTGTCCCCAGCGTCTTAGCCCTGAAATAATGACACAGGAACTGTATTAATTAAATCACTGCTTGGCCCATTAGCTCTAGCTTCTTATTGGCTAACTCTTACATATAAATTCAACCCATTTCTATTCATCTGTGTATCACCATGTGGCTGTGGCTTACCGGCTAAAGTTCCGGCGTCTGTCTCTGGCAGAGCTACATGGCTTCTCTCTGACTCTGCCCTTCTTTCTCCCAGCATTCAGTTTAGTTCCCCCTCCCCCCATCTACCTAAGTTCTGCCCTATCAACAGGCCAAGGCAGTTTCTTTATTCACCAATAGTATTCACAGCCTACAGAGGGGAATCCCACATCATCACACCTCCAACCATCACTCAATGGCCATAAGTCTCAAGGTGAAAGACAAAAGGATACTCAACTCCACAGACACACCAGTCTCAATCTCAGTACTGTAGGAACACAGCACGTAGAGCTAAGTGGATTCCTAATGCTCAAAGGCTTTTCACGCACGTTGACACCTAAATGCAAGCCGGCTATTTATCTGGTGCTCAGATAGATAGCAATGTGTTTTCACTATGTAGGCAAAACTGGCTGTGTTGGCCTCAAGCAGACAGAGTGGGTAGGCTGCCAAGGTGAACCCTTCCCGCAGGATTTTTTAAGGTAACTGGATCTACAAGCTTTCTACATCTTGTAAGGGACTCAGAAATACTATTCACTCGGTGAGCTGCAAGCACAGCCTGGTGCATTGCACAAAATGAGACTCCAGAGGGTAAGGAGAACTTTCCAAAGGAAGGCATTATTCATCTGCTTACGCCGCCGCCAGTCTGTGGAAGCAGCTTGAACGTAGAAAGCACTTTTGGCACAGGCTCAGGTTTAGGCGCATCGTCTTCCAATCACTTTCCTGGTTTTTCCAAGAGGAACCAAAACAATATCCGTGAGGTGATTGTTCCCAAGAGCCCACTCGGAATTTTTGTGGCCTTTTTCCCCCCCTCTAGTTGGTTTCAACACGCTATTTCAAGATCTCTATTAAATATATTAAGCACATTTAACCTTCGTGAAAATAAATCCACCTAATTAGATGCTAGAAGGAACAGCTCCTTAGCAGAGCATGGGTAAATATTTTCTCGACTCCAGCTAAACACTGCTCCCAGGACACCCGAGCTCTGTGCTGTCTTATCATTCCACCACTCTCAGCCTTGTGTGCTACGCATGAGCATAGACATGGCCCTGCGTGAGTAACACACCTGGATCTGCCCCCTGCTGAGCTCCTAGAGACCGACTCTCACAGTCTGGCCCATCTAAGCCAACTGCAGGTTCTCAGCAACAAGGCAACTCTAACGCCTCTAAGAGCCTGGCTTATTAGACATCTTCAGTGAACAACATTAGAGACCTTTTCTTTTTCTTTCCTTTTTTAGGATGGTATATATCTCAACTACATCAGCTCCAAGAGGTGTGTGTGTTTATGGCATTAAGAATACAGAATATTTCATGCTAGGCTTCCTTGAGGCTCTGCAAATTTAAGGGTCACGTTAAGCAATCAAGTCACATCAGAGAGAAGAGTCAAAGAATAAAGTGGAGGGTGCTGGCCGTGCCCTCCAGTGAGCTCTGGCCGTTTCGTTCTTCTCAGAGCTCTTGCGGGCAGTTTCCGTGAGAGAACAGTTTTCTGAGGGTCAAAGCCTTAAGCCTAAGAGGTCTATTGTGATGGTAGCTATTTGGGATTAAAAAAAATAGGAGCTTTTTAGCTGCCCAATGTCATGGAGATAATAAAACCAAATATGGCAATTCGAATAATAGAATTTTATGCATTTATTTAATACGTCACTTTAGACTGGATGGGGAGGCACAGAAGTGGAGGCACAGGTGTGGAGGCACAGATGTGGAGGCACAGGTGTGAAGGCACAGGTGTAGAGGCACAGGTGTGGAGGCACAGATGTGGAGGCACAGGTGTAGAAGCACAGGTGTGGAGGCACAGGTGTGGAGGCACAGAAGTGGAAGCACAGGTGTGGAGGCACAGGTGTGAAGGCACAGGTGTGGAAGCACACATGTGGAGGCACAGGTGTGGAAGCACATGCCTATAACCCCAGCACTCAGGAGGCTGAGGCAGAAAAATCAACGTGAGTTCAAGGTCAACCTTGGCTTTAAGACTGTTTCTAAAAACAAGGTCGTTGATCTTTTAAATGTCATTTCAATAAATTTTTAAAGACTTGGGGAAATATTTGTTATAAAGCATAATATTAAATGGCAAAAAATGAATCTGAAATACATATCCAAGGCCTAACACAGTATCTAATAAATGTGGATTTTTGAGATTAACTAAAATATATACTTAGTAACATGTTAATAATAGGAAAAACCTATATATTAAGTAAATGCTATATATAAATGATTATACAAAAGACATTTTAGAGGAAAAGTATCAGATCAGTAATCCCCATGTCTTAGTGACTGGATTATAGTGAATTATTTTCTGGGTTTTCTTTTCTTAATCTGTATATTCCATATTTTACAGTTGATATATCTACCTCTGGTACAGTTGGGAGATAAAAGAAACATTAAAACAAAACGCAAAAGAGTGAAATTCTATCTTAATTAGGATTTCCAAAGAAGACTAAGAACCCAGAGGCCTGAAAGCCTGGGGCCCTCAATGGCTAGGGAAGAAGCAAGTCTCCCACAGGTCACAGACATTCCCCTGTGTTGGCTCAAACTTGAATTCGGGCACACTGGAAAAGCATGCATGTGCTTCACGGGTACTACCTCCGTGCAATTCCCTAAGTCAGGATGGCACATTAAACCCAAGGGACTTCACTCAATAAACAACATTAAATAAACAGCCAGCCCCAGTGTTCCTCCAGATTTTTTTGTTTTCTTTGGTTTGGTGTTTGCCTTTTACGTTGAGCCAAGGAAAGACTATTCTTTTATCACACAGGCCGAACGTCGGCAGCTGAAGGCTTTGGAAGGATGAGGTCCTCTAGGTGCGGGGGCCAGATGCACACAGAATCTCAACTGAACATTGGAAATGAAAGCAGGTGAAGGGTCGGGTTCAGTGCGCCCCATCTATCCACCCCTGAAACCACGGATTAGAGAAGACCTCCCGGAGGAATTGTGGATCGTCTTGAACGGCCTCAGCTGCGAGAAAGCTTTCTGACTGGATGTCATATGTTGACAATGAGAAAGCAATGTGTTCCAGGTTGGCCCAGTCTCTGAAAGAAATAGCTGGTACTTCAAAAGATATACAACTAGGTACTGTCACTAAGTAGCCATTTAATGAAAACTAATGTCTCAGCATAAATTCGGGAGGCCCAAGGGAGATAGTTTTAGAAATCAACCGGCAGTTAAGACTTCGGGGCTAATTACGTGGCCACAGAGGCTGGAGAGGAAGGAAGCACACTGCACTCAGGAAAGCCTTCGACTCTGGTGGCAGAATTTATGACGCTGTTTCCCCCTCGATGTCTTCCGATTTGTATTCAGTGTCACAACCCCGGTTAACAGCCACATCTGCAGCTCCCGCCAAGCCGCAGCAGCAAGGGAGGAAGGACCCAAAGGTTAAAGTTAAACAGAACCAGGTTCGAGGATGGCCCCTGCCTCTGGGTTGGCGCCTTGCTTGCTTAAACAGAGTGAAGGAAACGACAACCCCTTGGTGAGCCATCCCAGTCACGAGGGCAACCTGGCTGAGAACACGGGCTCTAACATCCGTGTGTGAGGGACTGTGTGTCTGCTACAGTTTCCGAACCCGTTACTCTGGTCTGTAAACGCTCAAGAGACCTGGGGCTGCGGTCAACAGAGGAGACGACTTGCCGCCTCGCCTTCAAGGTCTCTACTAGGGAAAGAGGGGCTGTTCCCTCCGCATTTCACTCCACCCAGAAATCCAACACCTGTCTCTGGATCTCTCCATGAGCCAACCAGGTCTGGATCTCTCCATGACCAGCCTGCTGTGGCTGCAGGGCAAACCTGTGAGGCCTTCATCCCTCCACTTCAGACGCTCTCCCTCCTAAATGCCTATGCAACAGGACCTGGCCCTTGACTGTCTTTGCCACTGAGGTTAGCACGTTACCCGGACTGACTGGACTGAGTCCTTATACAGAAGCTGACTGGGTATTAAAGGCATGCAGGTAACCATGTAGACAAAGGTACGCATGTCACCATCTCCCTCTTCCCAGATCTGGAAATCGGTAGGCTTTCTCCTTTGCGCCCACATCATCACACACAGAACTGCTTCCTCCAAGCTTTTTCCTGAAGAAAAACATCTTGTACTCTCCCAAGAATCGGTTTCTAGAAAGCACAAATCCCGCTGTCTTGAAATGGCAGACAATGCCAGGCAGCCCACAGCTGGCTTTGTAAGCACGCACCCAGATATAAAAACAGCCAACCAACATCACTCCTCCAGCCACAGAGGAAGTGGGCAGAGACCTAGTTACCACCAAAAATAAGGAGTGAGCCTCTTGTGTGCAAATGGTCGCAGCAGAGTCACTGGTATTTCCTATCATAAAAATATAAAAGGTTCCTATAAATGGAAGAGGAGCAGGGGCCATTTTCTCATCGCTGTCTGCCTAAGCGGCCTGGCTTTGCTGGACGACACTACCATTTAATTTACTCTCCACTTCTTTCCGTGATCTAATAATCTCCACGTTATCAGACCATCCAGAAAATCACAGCTACCTCCCGCTTGCCGACTGGCCTGAGTTTTAGTCGGTTAAATCCCTAGAAGAAACAACGAAAGATCCAGGGTATCCAATGTGACACAAATACCAGCAGGGTGTCATGTAAACTGGAGTCGGTTCCAAACCTGGGAAGCCTATCCAGCCACTCGGATTTTCACTGAGGTCGAATGATGCCATCTATTTTTAAAGTGTCGGTGTCACCATGAGGCACCACAGATGCGGTGTTTGAACAGAGGTAGACTAGTACCTGGATCCCACACCTGAGAGCTACCTGGAATCACCAGATACAACGGTTAAGCAATTAAACAACAGGACAATGGTTGGGTACCATTGTCCCAGAGGTGGTTTTTCTAAATCACTGACCCCTCCTCCTCAAGGTGCACCCTGGACACTTCTGTCCTGTGAGGTAATAAAAATACAACTGGGTTTTGTTAAATGAATGGGTTGGCCAGCAGACTTTGCTGTTGTTCTTTCCAGACCCAAAAAAAAGCCACAGTTCTGCTCAGAATACACAACTCCCACCAAGTTTCCAAAAAAAACATTTGAGCAATCGGTCCCAAGGGAAATGACTTTCAGCAACAAAACCTGCCACTTATGGCTGAACATAGTCATCCCCCTGCCTCTACAGCTGATGGAATAAGATGAGCAGAGACCTGACAGCTTCCGTCATAAACAAGAGGCTGTCCGGTCAAAACGTTAGGACGAAAGAGCAGACACCCAGACAGGATAAACTCCCACATCAACAGACGGGGTCTTGTCAGAAAATGGCGACAAGCAAAAGACTACCCTGCTAACCAAAAGGACCGCAACGACATTCACGCAGGGAGACAGGAAACTGTTTACGAGACAATCCTTCAACATTCCGTGTTCTTCAGAGCATGAGAAGCCACCTCTGTGATCCACAGGTCCCTCTGACATGCCTGATGCCAGGGGACCTGGCTGCCATTCCCAGGCCCCTTTTCCAGCTCTTCCGTAGCGTGGCCCTCTGTGTATGAACAGTCCCACATCTTTGCCTTCAAGCAAATGATGAGCAAAATACGTATTAATATATCTGTAGTGAACATATAGATTTTCCTGCCTTTACTCCCTAGGTGACTTTGTACAAAAACTATATAAGTGGCATTGTATTGTGCTGAGTATTACATATAATCTAAAGACTCTTGGAAGCATACAAAGGGTGTGGGCATACCACTGGTATAAGGGACCTGTGTGACTGTCTGGATTTTCCCACAACCACACCTGGGCTAGCTGTGGCTTTTGCTGGTTCTGTGACTGCTCCCACACCAATGAAACTGTTGAGGGGCCAGTTTTCCAGACCCAAGGAAACTTCCCAGTCCACTCCCCACCTCCCACACGTCCCTGTCATGGGCTGAAGGAAGATCGCAATTCTGGAGGTCAAGAAAGGAACCCTGAAGTCTTAAAGAGTGAGATAAATAGGAAGAGGGCAGACCTGGGGAGACTGAAGCCTCCTAGTTTCCCAGGCTGGGGGTGAGGAACTGGGATCTGAAACCACATTTGCAAACATGGTAAGATCTAGGGGAGTGACTCGGTTGGTAATGTGTTTGCTGTGCAAGCACAAGGGCCTGAGTTCGATCCCTAACACTCACATTTAAAACTCCGGGTGTGGTGGAACTTCAAGTCCCAGTGCGAGAGAGATACTGTGAGGGAAGGGTCCGGGGCTCAGCCAGCCTAGCTGAATCGGAAAATTCTAGGCTGAGAAATCCTGTCTCATAAAACAAAGTCAACAGCACCTGAGGACAACACTCGAGTTTGGCAAGCACATGCACCTGCACACACATACGTGCACCTGCACACACATACGTGCACCTGCACACACACATATGCACCTGTACTCACATATGTGCACCCGCACACAAGTACGTGAACCTGCACACACACATGCACCTGCACATACATATGTGCACCTGCACACACATACATACACCTACACACACATACATGTACCCGCACACAAGCACGTGCACCTGCACACACATAAAAATAACCAGCGGGCAATTGATTCTGCAGTCTAAGTACATTAACAGTTTTGGGCAATTCGCTCTACTGTCCATCTCCAGGTGTGAGAGATTTCTGTCATTTGCGTCCAAAAAAATAAATTCTGACTCAGAAAATAAATGCATAATCTAAGTGACTGTATATGAAGAACTCTAAAAGAATACAAGTTCTGTTTCAAAAACAATAAACAAAGCGAAATACTCAGCCCCTGAAAGCAGATGTGACTTGAATTGAGGCCATGAAGGCTCCCCTCATCTGGGAAGAGCAAGGAGGGGTCATGGGGGTCAATGGACTCCAGGTGTGAATCCATGAGGCCTCTTTACATCTGGAGGAGGAGAAACCTGTGTGCAAAGGAAGATCCACCTCATCTCCCACTGGAAGACATTCTTAGGGGGGAAATTAGAAAAGGCTGCAGCAAAGACAAATAAATAAATAAAATATAAATATATGGGCTCTCACAGCTCCCACAGAACTCTCAGGGGATGGGGATGCATGTCTTTAATCTCGAAAAACCAGAATGAATTTTTTAAATAGGATGTTCCTTATACTCTTGCTAGAGAATTAAAAGAGCTAACCTATAAGAAGTAATTAAAATACTGCATCTATTCTAGTTTCATTTAAAAATAAATAAATTTCCTATTAGAAGCAGACGCCTGGGAGTACCCTCTTTGGACGTCTGAATTTCCAGCATGCACATGGTTGTGTAGACAATTAACCTTGTCACTTTTGTTTTCGTTGCCATTTTCTATATATATATATATATATATATATATATATATATATATATATATATATATAAACTAACACCAATTTTTCTTAAAGTCCCATAGTAGTTTTAAATACTTCAATTTTCTTCCCACTCCAGGTAAAAAGCATTAGAGCTAATAGTGATGGCAAACCCACAGGGGTCACTTAACAACCACCTTTCTGAATCAAAACTGCTATTGATCAGAGGCTGGAAAAGGCAAAGCTTATCGTTGGTATGGGAGTAGATTACAACAGTTCAGAACCTCAGTCAACGTCTTCTAGCACCAGAGAGGATTACGTAGCTAAAGCTTTCAGTGTGTGGTGGGGAGGGGGGGGTGAGAGAGCAGAGGTGACCTTGGCTTGGGATTGCCTGACCTACTTCTGGGTCACGTGATAAAGCCTTTGCGGATTTGAGAAACTCAAGATCTGAGCAGAGAGTGTTTGTGTGGAAGCCCTGAGTATCAGGTCTCTGTGTCATGCGTGTTGATTCTTTGATGGTATTCAAGCGTAAACTGTAAAATAATTTAGCTTAATTCATGCATAATTAATCGTTTTAACTGAGTAAAAAAAAAGAACATTGAATTAAGTTTAGGCTTTTCTCCTACATCGCATTTCAAAATAAATCTTGTTTGGAGGAATTTGATTCCTAAGGAAGAAAAACTTACGTGGCAAGGAATGGGATTTTTAAGCCAGAGACAGAGGTGATGATCTGAAGTCATCAGAAACCAGTGGTCGCTCTTTAAAAAGAACTTAGAGAGTGCTGTGGGTTAGAAATTATCATGCTGACTCTTCAAGTCTGTGAACACATGCCCCTTGTATAAACCTTTTGAGTGAAAACTCAAAAGTCTGCACATAAACCCTTTCTGGATATATTAAAATCTCTACAGATCTTGCTTCCATCCTCCATGCCTCGGAAACGAAATGCTGCATGGCTCTCCCTGGAGAATTATCCTTACAAATCAACGACAAAAATGTCAGTATCTCTTACAACGATTCTATGTTTTCAAAGATAAAAAGTGATCAGTATCTTTTATTACAGCAAGGCCATGCACAAGGTGATACATCACACATCACGTATAAAGCCCTGGTAAGAGACCAGTGATAAGGTACGTTTTAAACTCTGTTAAAACTAGAGGGGATTTTAGAGCTGATCTAACATGGACTGTACATTTGAATCCCAGGAGAGCTTTAGCAATACTGATGCCTGGGAAAATCCCACACCAATTAAATCGGCACCAAATAATCATCATTTAAGTCAGATGGGGCCCTGTCGAAATTTCCCAGGTGATTTTGGTGCACAGGAAAGGCCAGATACCATTGGCCTGATCCAGCTACCTCATTCTGCATCACATGATATTCTTAAAGTCACACAACTGGGATTATGACCCAAATCGTCAGATTCTTCTTTATCGATTACATCCCCCTCTTTCCTAACTATTTCTCTGACAAATCTCGGGGTTTGGGATGAGAAAAATGGACCCCAATTTGGACCTGATGCCCCAAGAGGTACCAGAGATCATCGCCTCACCCATGAGGCCACAGCTGTCTTTATGCCAAGCCGTTTGCTGTGACATGGTGCAAACCATCCCTGCCACGCTCACCCCAAAACAGCAGCCTGATTTTCAATCTATATTAATGTTTTCCTTTATTGCTTCTACCAATCCATGCTCCTCTGATAGTTCTCTTTTGAAGAAATAATAACAACTTCTTCTAAGGGGAAAAAAAAACTTCATTTGATGGTAAATTGAATCTCTGGTGCAAGAATGAACTAAAAAGCCTTCAAATAAAGAAATCGCTTCGGGGCAACTTGAGAAAAGGATAATTTGCTGACAGCGAGTGCTCTAACGGTTTGTGTTCAGGAGTTGAGCACCGAGGGGGGGCTTGAAGAAGCAGTGTCGGGGCCTGGAAATAGGCCAGGCTCCTGAGTATCGGGGTCCCGCTGAACGACTGGCCCTTTTCCAGGATCTTCAGCACAGTTAGCCTCCACAGATGTAGTGAACACTTCTTGATAAATGACCTCAAGAGTGAGGCCTCCAGAAGGTCATTTCCCTCAGATGTCCTCTCTGGTCTCATGTGCTCAAATCTTACTAGCTTCTCATACACGACCAGAAAAGTGTCTGCTTTACTAAAATCCAATACATTGATGACAGAAAGAAGACAGAAGGCAGAACTCTAAGAAAGAGGTGTGAGAACATGACTTAGTTGAAGGAAACATGGACAAGGAATCCAAAGATATCAAATCCAGCCCTGCTCCTCCCATTTACAAATGCATTTCTAGAAGCTTCCGCTTCCTCGTGGACAAAGCTAGAATAGAATCTATCCCCAGCTCCCATGTGTGGGTTTATATAGAAGGCCAAATCAAAGGTAATTTAGATAAACACTTCTAAAACTGTACATAAAAAAGAAAAGATTGAGAGATGGCAAGGAAGACCCACACGCCTGCCCAGGGTGGACTACCCAAGGCTGCGAGGAGAAAAGCCAGGCCCACCTGGTGCCATGCAGTCAGGCACTATTGTGGTGAGCAAATATATGGTGGGGTATGAGAGAGAGAGGCAGAATGGGGCATGTCCTGTGGAGAGAGGTAAATCTGAAGAGGTGAAGGGGTGAGGAGTGAGTAAGGTAGGTGGCCTGCTTGCAACCCGGGGCCACGGTGATGTCTGAGCCTGGGCTGCTGCCAAGGTCCGTGCCTCAGTCCACGAACCTACTGCAAGCTGTGGTCTGTGTTGATGCCCGTGGCTCCTGTTACCATCAAAGGCTCAGAAGATGGGGCTGCACAGAGTTGGCCCCACCCCTCACCGGCTGCAATGCTAGGGAGATCTGCCCCCTGCCCCCTCATCAGCTGCAACACTCTGGAGAGCAGGCCCTGCACCTCACCGGGGCAGCACGGTAGAACCGATTCTGCCAACGTATCTCTCAGAGATGAGGCCACTGTGAGGCCACTGGTCCTCAGATACATGTTCATTTTCCCATGTGTATATACAAATAGGCATCCTCTCCAGATAAATTCTATTTCTCACTAACTACATCCTTAAAGAGCACAAAAGCGGGCTGAAGTACTGGCTGGAGAGAGAGATGCAAAGATTGCCCTGGGGAAGAGAAATAGATGAGCTCTCCTGGGTAAACTGGGGAATGGGGATCATGAGGGATTGGGTGGGGCAGGTTGGGGACAGGACGGAGGGAGAGAGTAATAAAAGAGATGTCTTGATGGGGGAGCATTTTGGAGTTAGGAAGAAAACTGGTGCCAGGGAATATCCCAGGAATCTACAAGGACGACCCCAGCTAAGACTCCTAGACATAGTGGAGAGGGTGCCTGAATTGGCCTTCCCCCGTAATCAGATTGATGACTGTCCTAATTGTCATCAGAGAGCCTTCATCCAGGAACTGAAAGAAGCAGATGCAGAGATCTACAGTCAAGCCCTGGGCCAAGCTCTGGAAACCCAGGAGTAGATAGGGAAGAAGGATTGTACGAGCCAGGGGTTTCAAAGTCATTACAGGGGAACCCACAGAGACAGCTGACCTGAGCTACCAGGAACACATGGACTCTAGACCAACAGTTAGGGAGCCTGCATGGGACTGACCTAGGATGTGTGTGACAATTGTGTAGTTTGCTCTGTTGGTGAGGCTCCCAGGAGTGGGATCAGGACCTGTCCCTAGTGTTGTAGCTGACTTTTGGGAACCTATTCCCCGTGAAGGGCTGCCTCACCCACCCTTGATGCAGGGGGAAGAGCTGAGTCCTGCCTCAACTTGATATGCCAAGCTTTGTTGACACCCACGGAAGGCCTGCCCCTTTGTGAAAGGAAATGGGGGAGTGGATGGGTTGGGAAAGAGGGCAGGCAGGGGAGGGAACTGGAGGAGAGCAGGGAGGGAAAATTGCATCCGTATGTAAAATAAATACAAAAAAGAATTAATTTTTAAAAAGAGGGAGCTCCCAGGTATTGGCATAAGAACAGACCAATGGAACTGAATAGAAGACACGGATATCAATCCACACATCTTCGAACACCTGATATTTGATAAAGAAGCAAAAAATATCAAATGGAAAAAAGAAAGCATATTTAACAAGTGGTGCTGGCATAAATGGATATCAACATGTAGAAAAATGAAAATAGATCCATATCTATCACCATGTGCAAAACTCAAGTCCAAATGGATCAAAGACCTCAACATAAAGCCAGCCACACTGAACCTTATAGAAGAAAAAGTGGGAAATACACTTGAACGCATTGGCACAGGGAAGCACTTCTTAAATAGAACCCCAGCAGCACACACACTGAGAGAAACAATTAATCAATGGGACCTCCTGAAACTGAAAAGCTTCCGTAAAGCAAAGGACATGGTCAACAAGACAAAATGACAGCCTACAGAATGGGAAAAGATCTTCACCAACCCCACATCAGACAGAGGTCTGATCTCCAAAATATACAAAGAACTCAAGAAATTGAAC
The DNA here is from genome assembly GCA_004026605.1 of Ondatra zibethicus. NCBI lineage: Eukaryota > Metazoa > Chordata > Mammalia > Rodentia > Cricetidae > Ondatra > Ondatra zibethicus. Next base: position 92,218 of record PVIU01007348.1, read on the forward strand.
ACCAAGATCATATAATCCAATAAAAAAAAATGGAGTACAGACCTAAACAGAGAACTCTCAACAGAGGAATCTAAAATGGCTGAAAGACACTTAAGGAAATGTTCAACATCCTTAGTCATCAGGGAAATGCAAATCAAAACAACTCTGAGATTCTATCTAACACCTGTAAGAATGGCCAAGATCAAAAACACTGATGACAACTTATGCTGGAGAGGTTGTGGGGAAAAGGGAACACTTCTGCATTGCTGGTGGGAATGCAAGCTGGTACAACCCCTTTGGATGTCAGTGTGGCGATTTCTCAGAAAATTAGGAAACAACCTTCCTCAAGACCCAGTAATACCACTTTTGGGTAT